>JAODUO010000015.1:645000-722500 GCA_025642075.2 Ridgeia piscesae | reverse complement strand
AGTGCAAACGAGTTTAAAACTATAGGGTTGAGTGCATAACCACTGCAACGGATCTATCGACGGGAATGGGTGGTTTCGTATCAGTTTCATTATTTGTTAGAGTTAATATTATTAAGATATATAGTTATGGTTTGAGTATGTTCGAGTTAGGATTAGGGTTAATTAGTAAAATAAACATATTTAGGGTTAGCTTTCCTCTTAGCCGTCGAGTTTGTTCTGTTCTATTTTGCCCTGTCTGTCTCTGCTCCAGTTTCTTTCCACATCTTCTGTCTTTCTTTTTCCTAAACTGAAGTTAAATGTCATCATTCCACCACCAACTTTCTAATCAGGGCATCTTTTTCCCTCTTGACCTCCCACATTCTTCCTCCCCACACTTCCTGGTCTGCTCCGTAATTTATTCCCATCATTCTTCCACATTCTCCGTTTTCATTTCATTAAACTGTTTCTGATAGTCTTTCCACCATTTTCTCCTGTTGTTCTCACTCCCTTCTACTTCTTTGAACTTCCACCATCTGATCTGTTTCCTTCTCATTGTTCTCCTTTGTATTGTTTTCTTCACCTCCAGTTCCGGGACTAATACCCTGAGTCATGTGATCAAAATACGATCGGCGTAATTGTGAAAATTGACGCACATGACGTGCTGCTCCGTGTGCCGGTATGAGCTAAACCGACACCTTGTTGACACAGGTATGTCGTCATGAAGAGACCATACCAGCCAGTGATCTCCATCCGCTCGACGTGGACGACGGTGATCGCGATCTTCCTCGTCAACACCGTGCTGGTGCTGCCGCGAGTGGCGTGGGCCTACACGGAGACGTACGGGGCCGACCATACCGTCGTCTGTGTCGATGTCGGGGTCGACCTAGTGGAGCCGTTTGTAGTGGCCGTGCACGGCTTCGTCTGCCGCCTGCTCTGCTTCTTCCTGCCGCTCGCCATCGCCTGGGCCTCGTACGCCGGCATCGGCTTCACCCTGCTCGGCTCACGGGACGCGGTACGTACGGGGAGAGATGGCGGTCTGTGGGGTATGGGGATATACAATGATTGTTTGCACAATTTGAGACCGTGTGTGTGTGTGTGTGTGGTGTGTGTGTGTGTGTGTGTGCTGTGCTGTGCGTGTGCGTGTGCGTGTGCGTGTGCGTGTGCGTGTGCGTGTGCGTGTGCGTGTGCGTGTGCGTGTGCGTGTGCGTGTGTCTGTGTGTGTGTGTGCGTGTGTGTGTGTGTGTGTGTGTGTGTGTGTGTGTGTGTGTGTGTGTGTGTGTGTGTGTGTGTGTGTGCTGTGTGCTGTGTGCGTGTGTGTGTGCGTGTGCTGTGTGCATGTGCATGTGCATGTGCATGTGCATGTGCATGTGCATGTGCGTGTGCATGTGCATGTGCATGTGCGTGTGTGGTGCATGTGCATGTGCATGTGCATGTGCATGTATGTGTAGTGTGCATGTGTTATTTTATGCATGTGTATGCGTATGGTATGGTATCGATGCGTATGCGTATGCGTATGCTATGCGTATGCGTGTGTGTGTGTGTGCGTGTGCGGAGTGCGATGTGTGTGTGTATGTGCATGTGCATGTGCATGTGCATGTGCATGTGCATGTGCATGTGCATGTGCATGTGCATGTGCATGTGCATGTGCATGTGCATGTGCATGTGCATGTGATTTTGATGTGATGTGCTGTGCATGTGCTTATTGATGTCATTATGTGATTATGTGATGTATGTGATTTGTATATGTGTTATGTGTATTGTGTGTTGTGTGTGTGTGTTTGTGTGTTGTGTTTGTGTTTGTGTGTGTGTGTGTGTGTGTGTGTTGGGTGTGTTGTGCTATGTGTGTATGACCTTGTGTGTGTGTGTGTGTGTGTGTGTGTGTGTGTGTGTGTATGTGTGTGTGTGTGTGTGTATGCTTGTGCGTGCGTGGTGTTAGTGTGTGTGTGTGTCGACTTGAAGTTCAAGACGAGCTACATACATATGTAATACGTTGAACTGTAGATAACCCGACGTCCACCTCATCACACCTGTTCTTTTGCTCTGTGTATAGCAACCTCGCTAAACATGACCTAAACTTCATCTTCAGGTGGTGCCAGAAAACGCGGCAGTCAACCACGGAAGTGAGGCATCGCTGAAGACGACCAAGATCGGCTTCATAGTTCTGGTTCTGTTCACCGTCCTCACGACGCCGTTTGAGATCAACCAGATGTACATTGCCGCAGGGTCTACCTCCAGCATCTCTCTCATGGGTCCGCTCTTCTTCGTCGTCACCGTCGGGTCCTGCCTGCCCCCGATGGTCTATTGCGTCGGGTGGAAGCCATTCCGGACGATGGTCCGTCGGGTAGGAGAAGACCGTTGTTGTGTCAGATTATTAATTTTAGTTTTGTGTGTGGATAAAGTGTAGCAGTGTTGTATGATGCGTTGGCAGCTGCATGGAATCTGGGCCACATGGAATCATCAGGGCCACATGGAATCATCAGGGCCACATTGAATCAGGGCCACATGGAATCAGGGCCACAGCGATTTCGCTGTTATAACTACTTTTGGTTTCGTTGATATCTGCACGTGTTGATTCCATAACCTCACTCTATGTCAGATTATGGTATTACAAGGTGTGTGTGTGTGTGTGTGTGTGTGTGTGTGTGTGTGTGTGTGTGTGTGTGTGTTGTGTGTGTGTACATTTGGGTGCGTGCGTGCGTGCGTGCGTGCGTGTATGTATTTTGTTTTTGTGCATGGGTTTGGGGGATGTGATATGTGTATATGGAAATGCATGTGTGTGTGTGAATGTGTGGCCGTATGTTTGTTTGTGGATGTGTGCGTGTGTATTTGTTTATGTTTTGTGTAAGTGCATGCGAGCGTGTGTGATGTGCTGTCTTCTCACACTAAAACTGAAACACCGTGAAAACTAACTGAAAATGCACACGTTTACTTGTAGGTCGCATGGTTATCTTTTCGAAGACATCGAATAAAACAATCATGTCATTGGGTTGAACGTGCCAAAGTTAAAACGCCAGTTTTTCAAACTGCCATAACGTCGTCTCCTTCCAGATGATGCCGTGTTCTCAAGCCACCCTGGCGCCTACGCCCCTGCCCCACGCCGCTCTCGTCCTCGCCTCGGAGGAGTTCAATAAGACCCTGGCGCACTCTCGTCTCCACGTCCGCAGCAGCGTCGATTCCGAAATCTGACTTGGCAACTGACAAAGACCACTCGGATCGGATCGGTCGGATCGGTCGGATCGGTCGGATCGGTCGGATCGGTCGGATCGGTCGGATCGGTCGGTCGGTCGGTCGGTCGGTCGGTCGGTCGGTCGGTCGGTCGGTCGGTCGGTCGGTCGGTCGGTCGGTCGGGGTCGGTCGGTCGGTCGGTCGGTCGTCGGTCGGTCGGTCGTCGGTCGGTCGGTCGGTCGTCGGTCGGTCGGTCGGTCGGTCGGTCGGTCGGTCGGTCGGTCGGTCGGTCGGTCGGTCGGTCGGTCGGTCGGTCGGTCGGTCGGTCGGTCGGTCGGTCGGTCGGTCGGTCGGTCGGTCGGTCGGTCGGTCGGTCGGTCGGTCGGTCGGTCGGTCGGTCGGTCGGTCGGTCGGTCGGTCGGTCGGTCGGTATGATGTTAACGTTTATTGGTAGCCTAGACTGGAATTATTTATTCGAATGGTAGTAACATATTTTAGAAGTAGTCGCATAGTAGTATTGGTGTAAACTAATTATAACGGGTTTCATTCGACCAAACTTCCTAAGTATTACGAAATCAGCAACACTCAATGTTGTGTAAGTAATACTGATGACTAACTATTATGTCATGTAGTGATATTTTAGCAGTTTGACCTACTTTCCTTTTTGTTATATGTACGATATGTTTGTTTCTCGAAACCGTGGAAGTCATGACGGTAACCATGACGTTCTCACCAGTGGCCCAGCCAATCCACACTACAGACGTAATATATTATTGTCTAAAAACTGTTCTGAATGAATATTTCAGTAATGTATGTAAAACGTGAACAAAATGTTATTCATGCTAGCGGGTCAACTTTCTTATTTCCTAGACATATCACATAGATTATTCTCGATGATGTTTCGACCAGAACGGTGTAAATTTGCAGAGGCGCAGAGGCGAACATTCTTTCGAAATAAACAAATTCTAAACGAATACTCCATATATAAAGCTGTCTTTCTGATCCAGATAGCTTCCTTTACTTGCTGGGTTCTTTTGTTTGGCTCTTTATCTCCCAGTTTATTATGTGATTTTCAGTCTGTGAGGGCGGATTTGTTGAAGTTAGACATTAATCTTTTCCCAGCTCCTTGTGTGTTTTCATTGTTCATGTTGTCTACGTCCTTCCTGTGTTCGTCCAGTCGTGAGATGTCTCTACATTGTCAACTCTATTGACAACCCTTCCCCTACGGTATCGCTAGTGCAATGTTCCGGGAAGACGTGTGACGATTCTACCGCAAGACAAGCGACAACTTGTCAAACTGTTAGCACGACGCGTCTTACAGTACAGAGCGCTGTGGCGCAGTGACTGCGACATCGGACTCCCAACCAAAAGAACCCGGGTTCCAATCGTGTCCTGTCGGGTCGAACCTTGGGCAAGTTAATTCACTCTACGTTTCTCCAATCTACTCAACTACATGGATAAGTACATGGCTATACGGACATTGCTGGGTCTTAGCATTAATTGCAGCGTAACTGAGAGAAATCCTGAGAACTGGATAATGCGCTGTATAAGAATAAAACTACGCTGTATAACAACAACAGCATTCACAATTTCAACACACATCGATAATACAACACGCATGCAACATGAATTTGCGAAAACAAAGTATCAGGTATCAACTTGCTGCATACTATGAGTACCATCACTGCACATGCATGACTTAAAAATAAGTAAATTCGACACTCACAGCTTACACGGGTTTGCAAAGTGCGTTAAACATAATTATTTAATAATAAAAACCACTTCTTTTGCCGAATATTCTCGAAGATCGAGCTCAGTGGCGCAACAAAACCAAGGGATTAAGCAAACTCGTGATCTTATAACATTGCGGGAGTCATCGACGGATGGATGAAGGTGCTAGGAATATAAAGAGGATAGGCAGCTTTAAAGATATCGATTTTTAGACGCCGGCAGAATGGAACTATATTTCCTTCTATTTAAGGGAGTAAATTTCACAGAGTTGGTGCGGCAACAGAGAAAGCTCGGGTTCCAGTTTTTGTTTTCACCCGATGAATGTAAAGAGGGTTACTACTGATTGATCGTAGTTGTCTGGAATTTCTTGCTGGAGCGAGCATCGAATTCAGATATGCTGGTTATGTTGATGAAAACGCTTGATAGGCTATTGTACAAATCTTTAAAATAATGTGATACTGCACAGGGAGCCAATGCAATGATTTCAGAAGCGCCACTGAGCGAGAAAAACGAGGAGAACGCGTGACTAACCTTGCCAAACAATTCTGTATACGTTGAAGCTTTGCTACATCTTTGTTTGCAGTATTGTAAAGGAGAGAATTGCAGTAGTCAAGTATGCTGCTTATTAGAGCTGTTGCAATGGTTTTGGCAAACAGAAAGTGAGATACACCGGCGAATATAGCGAAGATCGCGGATATGGTAAAAACAGCAGCGACAAGATTTCGATATTACGTTGTTTGAAATTGAAGTTTTCATCAAACGTTACTCCGAGATTTAGCATTGAGGTGGCTGGTGTGATACTCTGACTCAGAAAATGTGTCTGGAAAAAGCCTCAAGTTTTCTATGCTGCGTTGGGGTACCAATGAGGAGAAATTCAGTCTTATCTGCATTAAGCTTAAATTTACGGTTTTTCATACAAAGGGAGACATCTTGGAGACAATCCCTGAGCTGATTTAGGGAGCGACAAGTATATGCAGTACCAAGTTGATAAACGACAAGGATGTGCAGTACCAAGTTGATAAACGTCTCATGAGAATGTCGTGGTCACTTGTGTCAAATGCGGCGGAGAGATCAAGCAGAATTAGTGTCATTATCAATGTTAAGGCATTATCAATGTTTGTACGCAGACTGCAACACACTGGATAAGTTATTTGTGTAGATGCGTGTGCATCCTAGTGTTTGAGGGATTCGGAAGTGTTTTCTTAAAATGATGTTTCTTCTACTTCTTTGAATTCCATCTGAGCAAGCACGCACACACAGCCGTGCTCGACTACAGTAAGAGTAGTTGTCGGCTCAGCACAGGTGTAACAAAGCACCGGACCAATGACGCATCGCGATAATCGATGTCGTAATGCAATAGTATCGATAGTAAATTCAACTACAACAATAGTTATTGGTGATAGCACAGTGAACTATCAATGGTAGTTGGCCAAACACATCAGAAGTACTTGTGTCGCCGTAATACTGGTCATATTATCAACTTAATTAACTACTTACCTACTGAGTTCATCGACCAAACGTTGATAAAATCAACGTCATCTTCTATAATACTATCACGACTGATACTAATCGAGGTTTGACAAGTTGGAAGTTTCTCAACGGGTGTCACTACAACAATGGCTGTTGCTCGTCAATATTCACTGTACATTGCCACGGAGAGCGGGGTTATTTTTGGGCCACTGGGCAACGACAACCCACCGGAGTACGCCCGTTTTCTCCCATTAGTCGGCCCAGGGAGTGACTGATGTGGGCAGACAAGAAGGCGTGTCAATAAATATAGAATACAGTCGGTAAGGACCTGATACAATATCACAAACAATAACCCCCCGGAGAGTTTGTCGGACTGGGGGCAACGTACGCTGTGTCTGACTATAAACACATGCCCTGACAATGCAATAGTTGTGAATGTAGTTCTGATATTCGGCCAACCACAGCAGCCACTTTTATAAACAGACACTAAAAGTACATCATTAAACTCCAGCGCAAATGACAAATAAAGGGCATCTTACCATCTGACATACACACGATACGGACGGACATTGTCATAAAGTTACTAGACTTATTCCACGTATACAACAAACGCCAATTGCAGCGCTACTTGTCCAGCATAAAGGTCAACCTGTCGCGCAATAGTTTCATCCGAATGTCGACCTGCTTGATCTCGTCCTGCATGTCGAGCCACTCCAAGTAGCGCGACTGGGCCTCCATCATCAGACCGAAGCACCGCTGCTCGGTGTCCATCAGCTTCTGCTTCAGGTTCTCCTTCTGCGCGATCACCTCCTCGTAGCGCACCTCCCGATGCATCTTCTCCGTCAGCAGACAGCGCTCGCGTTCTTCTCGTTCGTTGTTGTACCGCGTCCTCTCCCTGCTTCTCGCACCGTTGCCTCTCGGTCGGTTCTTCTTCGCCTTGTTTAATACGTTCGAGAGGATTCGCTTCAGACGACGGTTGTCGACCAGCGCGTGTCCGTCGACGTCAGTACCTGACAGAAAGTCGGGCACAGGGGCTGTGCACACCGCAGTGTCCACGACCTCGACCACGGGCCACGTGACTCGCCCTTTCAGTATCGCCAAGAGAGCGGTGAAGTACGCGACGGACGAGACGACGCAGACGGATATCAGCAGGTACTCATTTCGCATTTTAAAGAATTCAACGCACGGACAATCGGGCGCTGGTTTGTGGTCGGGGTATACGTAATCCCACAAGATCATGTCACGACTGTCGCGACATAAACACAGGGCCACTCGTCGAGAGAAAGGACTCCCTGAGACGCAAGACCGTGCAAGGTTAATGACGCAACCGTGCCGTGTGCTTCGTCATTGCATTGTAGTTACGCAGTATGTAGCGTGCCGAACGATAGTTGGTGCGAGACCAGAGACGTCGGAAATGAGTTATAGGGGCAGAACCCCCGATATTTGTGGACAGCGCTTTGCCCCAATATGTATGGAAGGAGTGCGCATTTTGTGGGATAATATTGTTTTTATGGTGGTAGCCTGGAGAGATGATTAGCCCATTAGCATTTAAGGACGGGATGCATGTTTTGGACTGCAATTGGTGCGAATATATTTTTTTGGTATGGCCGAACAGTACCACTCACGTCCACGTCCGCTAACGCTGAAATGTTTAGCGTGAGGCGAGTTACAATATTGAGCAGTTCTGCGAAAAACTCGAACAACACTCCGCGGCCATTTTCAATGTTACGATCAGCACATCAAGCATAGGGAAGCAATATAATATAGCATCCTGAAGCGCTAAACCCGACGGCGTAGCAGGGCTGAAGTTCATGTTCAAGCCCACCTCATATTAATGTCAGTGTATGTATAGTATCTTCTTGAGACATAAAACGTTCATAATCTAGTAACAACTAAAAGTACGCCATTTAATATGCCTGCTGCTTAGGTCTTAGTATGTGCTCGGTGTTCTTTTCAGTTGAGTACGGAGACCGCCACACTGATTAGTCTAGTACAAGTTGTCAGCGTTGTTGTTTGTCATCGTTTGTCCAGTTTTGTTGTACATACCTGGATGATCTTTTGAGTCCGTAACTGTTTGACTGTTGTGCCTAAACTGTGATAGCGAATTCCAAATGGTCATAAATATGGTTCTGCATGGAGAACTTGCGCCTCGGTCCCGCCGTCCGCTGTAGGTTCTCACTTATGTCTCTAGTTGTTTTAAAGACAGCCTTCAGTGCAATACGTAGACAGTCTTCTGCATCTTACTATTAGATAACCGAATTGTGTCGGCCTATTAAAAAGGGCTATACTTCTTGTACTCATTAAGCATGCGACACAAAACGCTGGACATGCTCAAAGACAGTGTCCTCCTTTTCACGTGTAGGAATTGTCTTGCTGTGTGCTTGCGATCTAGCATTCGGTTTGTCATCTTGGCTTTCTTCTTACAAAGGTTACTCCAAATTCCTTTGTGGTTAGCGCCATGAGAATTATTTGAGCCTGTGACCCCCGCCTCCGAACCACAACAGATGCAGCAGCGATTTGACCGACATCACGATACCCCAGTGAAGGGTGACTCAACCAAGTATGCGACAATCGACGGAAGGTGACAAAGGTGCAGCGGACACCAGCGGATATCAACAGATTAAAACAGAGGGACACAATGAAGGACACGGGACCACCACAAGTCCAGATTACGTGTAAATGCACCAGATGCCGTTTCTATTTCTCAGTCCAGTGCTGGGCTCAGTTGCAAAAGGAACTGATCAATTAAACTCCGCTCCAATTCCGAAGCGGAAGCTGAAAGATAGTGAAAAATATAACTGGAGCGGGAATTGAAAGGTCGTCAAAAATTAACTAATGACGTATGTCTTATTTATAGACGGAATAAATAAATGATAACAAACAAGAGAAAACGATAATATGACCTTTTACTATATCACATATGACACCCTTATGATTCGAAAGAAAGTGTACAGAATAAAAACAAATTATGACACAACATCACACGTACGTTAAATGTAAAGTGATTAATAGTAAATGTATAATTAAAATGTATATGAACATTTTTCAAGTTTTATGAAAAAAATTAATCCTTAATTCAAAGTATACACTAATTAATACTTAGGGGTCACTCCCAGTTGTCAACATTTACCTGTCGAGTACAGTCGAGCCGGTGCTGTGTGGTTACCTTGGGTATACAGCCACCTCACAATTAAGGTCAAAACATGATCACAAAGAGATCATTCCTGTTAATGCTGCCACCTTACTAATCAGGCCACTTTCACCCAGTTCCCAGAGTGGCCTTAATAACAAGGTTCTTCTGTATATGGAAATGTAGTCAATTATAAAAAAAGATTGCCTGTTAATTCCATAATAACAGTCGACCGTAAATAAATGTTTGCTAACATGACAGTGATTGTTGTTACTGTACGTCCTTTGCATGTTACATTTCCCAAAACATTTTATCCTGACAACAATCAATATTCTAAAGTATTAATTAATTTGGATGGGAGGATTATGAATTAATATGCACTCTGTCTCTAAGAAAAAATTAATGTTGACAATCTTGAACAACATCTTACTAGTATGACCAAATGTTCGTCTTTGGGTGATGATATTCATGAAATGGCAAGTTCATGTATCTGTGGTCAGTCACTGTTACTTCTTCTTCCTCTTCTTCAGCATCCCCATCTCGTCCTCATTCTCCACCTCTGATGGTTTATTTAAGTAATAGTAACCAGTCAGCATCCAAGCAATTGAAGCACCTGCCAAAACAAACAATTTTAAATACTAAGCGAAACTAACCTTTTAATTTCCAACTTGAATTAAATATATTTTAAAAAGTCCTGCTATTCCACTGTTTCATCCAGCATTGCAAAGTCCAGGGCTTTTCTGTGGAATTGTAATTACATTTTAGCAGTTACAGTATGCAATTTGTGTGGCTTCTGTTTGTTTTCATGTGCCACTACATTTAGGCTTTTCTCAAAAGTAGTGAACTTGTATGTCATCACACAATAAATATTGTATGGGTGTTTTACTTGCATCTTTTAAGATGTAGTATTTAGCAATTATTTAGGCATTTTGTTTTAAGGGCCATTGTAAGTCATATTACATTAAGGGCCATCATATAAATTGTTTGATGTTGCACAATCAATATTGTGAGTCACCAAGCCTCGTAAGTTCTGATGTTGTTGAATACAGACTGTCAGATACAATGTTTTTTGACCTGGCAACCCTGGTTTCAACCCTCTCAGATGTTTAAGGTCCCCTTTTGGTTAGCTTTTCTCTACATATTCTGCCTTATTCTCCCTTAGGGACAGATGGTATTTTCAGCACTGGAAATGCTGTTGAGTGTGTCCCTTGTTTCAACATGGAGTGCAGCCATGCTGCCAATTATTTCAGGCTGTATATGAAATTGCAATTATAGAATTCACTATTTTTATATTAATTGTTTTTTCATTGGATATACCGGTACTTCGTTAGTCAACTGACTTAACAAGTGCCAACTTTTAATTCTGTACAGCATTTTATGGACATTGCGCTTTATTTGAAATAATTATTACTATATTATTATAGAGAATATTATGTTTACGAATGCAATTTTTAAAAATTAATTTCATTACCTGTTTAATGCTAGATATATAACATGTTTAAGTTTAACATATAAGTATAGTGTATTAGCCAAAACATATTAAAAAATTCGTATTGAATTATGTTATGTTGGATAACGAGGGATTACTTAAATAACAGAAGGCTCCTGGAACCAAACAAATAAAATATCTGTCAAAAATAAATTAATGTGATTAACTTATTAACTATATAATACACACCAGCAAACCATTATAGGATTTGTTATTAGTTTATGCTACAGTGTGCATAATACTGAATGTCTGTGAGCATTTTGGTAACATTTAAATGTCACGATAACACAGTCAACATACTTGATACGACCAACGGTGCCAGTACACCCACGGTCAAACTCGCAGTCTTGTAGACAGTAATTTCCAACACAAAGTGTATCAAAGCGAGCAAGAATGACACCAGTGTCAGGTTGTAGATTCTGCAAAGGAAGGACATTAACTGTAAGGATATATTGCAATGAGCAACATAAATGACACATGCACAACAACCATGACGATGTTTCCTCCATTTCTAAATAAAAACTATACAAGACACTTGCAAAGCAACTGGGAAGCTGAAATGGTTATTACTCAATGTATTGTTACGTTTACGAAAATTAAGCATTTACCATGGATATATGTATTTGTATATGTATTCATATATATATATATATATATATATATATATATATATATATATAATTATATATATATATATATATATATATATATATATATATATATATACATATATAGTAAGTATGACAATTATATCTATCTCACTGAAATTTCATACACCACTGTGGCCAATGAATAACACACGATGTGGAGTTCATAAAAAATTGGGAGTTAAAGTGAAAATGTGGTGCTGAAAAGTTTGTTATATATTTATGTCTAATCCAACAGTATGAACATGAATAAAAGTGGTTAAAGAAACACTGACTTACGACTTGTTATGGATGTCAAAGGCACAATAGAGACGTAAAATAGCTGCCAGCATTGTCCACACACCAAAGAGTCTGGCTGAAAGTCCATTTACTGAAATATAAATAATGTCAGGATGATGGATACACTCGACAGTTTGTTTTAAATACATCAACTGCACACCATAATTATGTAGATTTCATTTTGACTGTCCAGCAATATGTATTTCTTTTTTATGAAGAATGTTTTTAATCTATGGTGATAATTAATAAAACTGTCATTGATTAATTGATTTTGAGCTACTGGTACTCCATGGTTTTGGACTTACCTGGGTAGTGCATTTTACTTTTGGTGGCAAATATCCAGGAACTGTAGGTTTATTACACGTGTATTCAGCGGCCTATGGAAATTTGTCCCAAGTCACATATGTCCTACATGACATATCTTAAAAAGTCTTAACATTAGATGAGTGGATATTAGTTCTAATACTATACTCTTTGTGGAACATTTCAAGTCATTTGCACATTCTATATATTACTTATTATCTTTTTGGTGGACATATTGTCCACATTTATGGGACATAAATGACTTGGGACAAAACGTCTATAACCCAACTCATCTACAATAAGTCTTTACTCAGCTTGATGCAGGGGTCACAGCACAGTAAGACTTCCCGGTCAGAACCACAGGAAGTAGCCAGGTAGTACCATAAGAATTGTGTTATTTGACATTTGAAACAAATATTTCATGTGAAATGAGTACAATAGATAAGACACGCTGTGTCAGCAGTGGGATGATGTGTGGTAGGAAGATTGTAGTTGGCGTAGTGATTTGGGGGCATTTTTTTACATGAGTCTGTGGAAGCATAAACACAATATCACGCTTAGCCAGGTAGGTAAATACTGATTGGCACCCTACATGTGTGCATTTTAAGGGCCAAATGTACGTGTCTTTGACGAAATTTGATCAGCATATCAATACCATGACTGTGAAAATTTCACATTTTTCTAGGCCTAAGAAATTATTACGCCTATGGCTTAGGAAACTGTACCTTTGCCTTAGGCTAATTTAACAGCAGGCTAAGCCTTTAACGAAGCCGATGCCTTATAAATCTGACAAAGCATTAACATGATGGCACCTGGCTCTAGCTAATAAACTGTTTGTATTTACAACATTACATAGTAATTATGGTAATCTTCTAGTTAAATTATTAGGGTCTTTTCAGAACGGTTTTACCATATTTTTTCAACATGTCTGTGTTCGGAATATCATTCTACATAACATCAAGTACAAAGAAGTCAGATATGTATTTTTAATTGTGTTTTAGATCAATGTAATGCTGTCAAGTTGACATGAACAAACCAATGTCAGAGGACATGAGTAGATAGCACATCACAGAGAAATCAAGGCCGCAAAGACGCAGTGTGAAGTCAAAATAAAAACAATTAACAAATAAATCAGCATTATACAAAAAAACTAATTAATTATGTAGCCTTAGGTTTGGGAACATATCTGCAAATCGCACAATCTTTATGGTCCAGATGCCTCTAGGATGCGCTAACTACTCACACGGCTTGTTTACGTTGACTCAAAGTTATTAACTTAAATTGATCTAAACCACAATAAAAAATATAATATCTGACTTCCTTGTACGGAAACATTCCGAACATGTCATATGGATATGTACATCGAAAAAAGCTGGTAAAACCATTTGGTAAAGGTCTTAATAATTTAGGCCAGTTAACTGGACGATTTCCATAGTTATCTTAGTATGATTACAGTACTCTTAGTTGTGTGCGTGTATACGTTATATCTTGTAACTGTAACCTGTATGTGTGGGGTGGGAAAACATCTTGTATTATCGTTCACCTTCATCTGGTGCCGCCGTGTAAAGTTTGTCTGCGAGGAATTGGTGGTTATAGAAACATGAAATCGTGTTTCCAAATGCCATAAGACCAACGATTCCGATCCAGCCTTGCAAACATCTCAACATTTCCATGTCTTAACAACGCGTAAACAACTATTTTAAACGAGCAACCTGAAGCTCAATTACCAAATGGGTCGATATGCATCCCGCACCGACCAGTGTTTTTAAAATAGTTATTGTTAAACACTTATCTTATATCACTATTAAGTAATACTTAAAAATAGCTTATGTGATACAATTATTTGTGTCATTGTATTCTCAATATACTATGCTGTGTTAGATGTATTTCTATTTTCAACCAAATCAGGCGGTTTTGCTGCGGCATTGTACATGTATCCAATGTAAACATTTCGATTAACCCTTCTGAAAACAATTTTATACATTGTTCGTTTACGGAACACTTTTGTATGGTACACTGAGTCAAAACAAACGATAAACGAACGGGAATATCAATTACCAGGAATGACTCTCATTTAATCAACGCTACCCCGGTGAAGTGATGCCGATACTGCAACTATTAACGAGTTTCGCCAGTTCGATCGGATGAATATTTCTGCCACCGCATCAAATTGAAGACATGAAGAAATAGGCAGAATGAAATTGCCGATGTAGGTGACGCATTGTGGTATATACACACCGACACATTGACGTGAAGGTAATTTTGCTTATTGTTTGCTTATTAAAAA
Source organism: Ridgeia piscesae (assembly GCA_025642075.2). Classification (NCBI taxonomy): domain Eukaryota; kingdom Metazoa; phylum Annelida; class Polychaeta; order Sabellida; family Siboglinidae; genus Ridgeia; species Ridgeia piscesae. Next base: position 708,020 of record JAODUO010000015.1, on the reverse strand, counting down.
ATATTCAGAAGAATATAGATCGATCGGGTCTGTCGTTGATCATGTCAAAAAGGTGGCCCGTGTCCATGCGTTAGATGAATTTTAAAATACAACATATTGACGATCATGTACCAAACTGCAACGGAGATTTAGCTCATATTTATGTCTTTTTAAAATAGTTTATAGTCATATCGGTATTTTTATGGTGCAGCATAGTACGTTTAGGTTTTTAATTAATTTACACTAGTATTTTTGATTTCTGTCCATCTCTGGATGTGGACTGTTGTCAAGAGCGGGTATTATGCGAGCTATTTATGACGAAGATATAGTTAAATGCTACTGTTGCGATACGATACATCAATCGCTGATACACAGGCCACGAGATGGATGACTTGGAGACGAAGCCAGAAGGCAACAAGACGGACAACGCCAACGGTGACGTCAACCCAGACGAAGACGACGATGACGACGACGACGATGACAAGGCTGAAGAGGAGAACAATGAGGACGACGGCATATTGTTCTACGTCAACAAGGACGGCCTGCCGATGAAACACGACACGTGGCAGCGAATGTGGAGCCACGCCGCCAAACTGTACCCAGACGCCGCGAAGACCATCAACACTATACGAAACACGGCGCCGGAGGGAGAGGTGGGTGTGTTCACACTCTCGCCATCCTGTGTTGATCGAGTTGTGTGACGTACAACACAACGCAACGCAACGCAACGCAACGCAACGCAACGCAACGCAACGCAACGCAACGCAACGCAACGCAACGCAACGCAACGCAACGCAACGCAACGCAACGCAACGCAACGCAACGCAACGCAACGCAACGCAACGCAACGCAACGCAACGCAACGCAACACAACACAACACAAACACAACCTGTTGTTCCACGAGCAACTGTCATTGGTAATCCTTAGAAAATGTGTGGTTTAAATGTGCGACCGTTAAAACCATCAAGGTATATTATCAATTAGCATTGTATATTTTTATTTTTTTATTTTATGCAGTGGACGTCATGGTGGTGGCTATAATAGAATCTCGTCCTTGAAGTAACCGTTGTTCTTCATAAAGCGGCCTTGTATTTTATTACTATTAATTGATCTATGATAATCAGTTATCAGCAACGTTTCATTTTAAGAACACATTAAACGCCCTTTTTCATTCAAAATTTAGTAGGCCATGGACCATGACTACTACATTATTCAGATTCGATTATTTCCATTCGTTTTAATTACGTTATTACTATGCATTGTATTGTACAAAAGTGTGTGTCACAGGTTCCAGTAGCACCACCGCCATCGTTTTCTCAACACACCAGCTTACCAGAAAAACTCGAACTGATACAGAAATACATATCGGACCTGCAGTATCCTTTCGTTGTCTCAACATTGGCGTCCGTCTGTACAAGAGGAGAGACAATGCGATGTATTTAACCCACGAAAAACCTGCGTTGCAACATAAAATATATGTATACTATTATCTGTAGTTTGAAGTTTCTGCCCTGCATATCTGTATCTTAACTGGCAAAATGTCCTAGGGACACATCACGCCAGTGCGCATGGTGGGTCATCTGACTTAATTGTTAAAATGTTAGATTAAACTATTCTGAAATGATTTTAGTGATTTACTTGAGACAGTGTTTGGGGGGAGAGAATTCCATTCCTTAATTGTTGTTGGGAAGAAGCTGCTTCCAAATATGTTTGCAGAGTATCTAATTTGCAAGAACTGACTGTCATGTTTACGTGAGGATCTAGTGTTGTGTTGGATATAGTGATCTAGCGGGATATCTATAAGGTTATGTTCCATTTTGTATATTATGCTAAGTCTTTTAATTTTTCTTCTTGTTTGGAGGGTGTCCCACTGGAGGTCTTTAAAAAGTTGGGTTACTGTTCCTGGTTCTCTAGAATAGAGAATATATTATCTTATTGATGTATTTACATGTAAACACAAAATACGCAGGCCCAATATCGTGCCGTTGCCTTGCCAGTTTTTTTTAAAGATATATAATTTGTTTTACAAATACGACCGTGTGTAATGTATTCTTTGACGAAACACACAGATACAATCACACGGGAACGCAGTTTTTCGAAATTCGCAAAAACAGACCAATTACAGGGTAAGTAGGCAGAAATATGAAGTCGTGTCTTGTCAAATAAATGCATGGTTTGTTTATACAGTGACCTTCACGAAAGCATAGAGTGCGTACGTATTAGTCAGAATGTAGGGGTATCTCATTAATATATGGTAGATTAACAAACCTTTCAACCATGAAGTCTGTGTGTGGTAACGCTGCTTAGCAGACTCAGCGAAGACATCTAGAGCCTTAACAAATACAAGGTCGGCATCGTCAATTAATTATTCACTCGCCAATCAATTAATATCAGATAAGCGCTCACTTAGGTTGAGGAGCCAAAGCCAAGCCTGGACCAAAGTGATCGTGTTCAATTCTCAGTAAGTGTCGGCCTAATTTGTGCTACTGAACATCGACGTATTTGGCTATCTAACCTGAAATGAACAGCGCCTTGCGCACGATTGTGATTAATATGTTGTTCGGTTATTATAACTAGACATATTTTGGTTTAAGCATAACGTTGGTCGCATCTCAATGACGATTAGCTCGTGTTAGTACTGGACACTAACCACACACTGCTCTTTCAATATTAGCATTGCTTTGTTTATTGATTCGTCAGTCACAACGGTAATATACTTACATACACACATGGTATAGATACATGGAGCATCGGACATTTTCTCCTTCTTCCATGTATTCTCTTTCTCCTCCATATTGTTTGTCCTGTCCACCGCAGCGCTTAGCCCAGGCACCCAGATCTCTTGCAAGTGTTCTACTCTTGACTTTTATCCACGAATGTTTTAATTCCCTTATCGGTTTAATTCCCGTATTTATTTCGGTTTTCTTCGTCTCGTCCTCAAACTGTTTCTGTTATTGCGTACCACAGTTTTCCGATGATGAATGTTGATCCGTCGATGTTTGCATGACGTGTTCCTTCTTGCAGACTGATGGACAGTGCGAAGGAGATGATACGGGAGGCGCTGCCCATCAAGTGTCTCGAGGCAGTCATCCTCGCGACGTATCCTTTTGCCGTCGACACTCGCTGGCCTCGTGGGCCCGAAACACAAGGAGCATATGTTAAATAATATCATATTTTGTTGCACACCATGGTGGTTATCTGAATGACGGCAATGTTCTTGAACCTGTCTTTCTCCAACCTCTTTCCCTGCCTCCGTCCCTCCCCATGCCTCTCCCTCCCTCCCTACTTCACCTCCCTCCCCCTCCCTCCATTCCTTCCTCCCTGCTTCCCTCCCTCCCTCCCTCCGTCCTTCCTTCCTTTCTTTCTTCCTTTCTTTCTTTCTTTCTTTCTTTCTTTCTTTCTTTCTTTCTTTCTTCCTTCCTTCCTTCCTCTCCTCTCTCCTCTCCTCCTCCTCTCCTCCTTCCCTCTCTCCTTCTTCCTTCCTCTCCTCCATCTCCTCTCTCCTCTCTCTCCCTCCTCTCCTCTATCTTCCTCCCCTCTTCCTTCTCCTCTCCTCTCTCTTCTCTCCTCAGGCTCTCGTCTCTCTGTCTGTCTCTCTGTCTGTCTGTCTGTCTGTCTGTCTGTCTGTCTGTCTGTCTGTCTGTTGTGTGTGTTTGTGTGTGTGTGTGTGTGTGTGTGTGTGTGTGTGTGTGTGTGTGTGTGTGTGTGTGTGTGTGTGTGTTGTTGTTGTTGTGTGTGTGTGTGTGTGTGTGTGTGTGTGTGTGTGTGTGTGTGTGTGTGTGTGTGTGTGTGTGTGTGTGTGTGTGTGTGTGTGTGTGTGTGTGTGTGTGTCTGTTTCTAGGTGCGTGTGTGTCCACCCCCGTCCCTCCCTCCCCTCCAGTGCCGTTCACGTCTATGTGTACAAGTTCGCTCTCGCTCATACGTTATCATGGCTAGGGCAGCGACGTTGTGTATGCGTGCGTGCGTGCGTGCGTGTGTGCATGCGTGTGGTGCACATTCGTTTTCATAATATACACACCTGTATATGCACATTTGTCATCTTAATTATGCTTACATTTGTTATGCCTTAACCGATGTGTAGATATCTGACAAACGGAATGACGTCACTCGACCGTTTTCCGGTCAGTTTTCGAACAGTCTTTGGTGGACACGAACATCGTCACGTCGTACTCGGTGTCCACTTCAACGGCTACTACGGCGCTCTGGGCATGAGCAGGAGGGACGACCTCATGTACAAACCCCTCACATTCAGGGTGCGTATTGTGACAACATCACGCTTACATGAACATACGCAGGCCTGCGGCCATCAGAACGTTGAATCAGTAATATTGATGTCTACGGTTTCGTTTTTGTTGTGCTTACATTTTGCGTTTCATTTCTGTTCTTTGACTTTTTTGCACACAGTTTCAGTAGGGGCATGAGTTGTGTGATGAATATCTTTCTTAGGACAATAGAGGAATTCGATTTCTTACAGACGAACGCGCGCGCACGCACGCACACACGACCACACACGCGCACGCACTCACACGCTCACTCACTCACTCACTCACTCACTCACTCACTCACTCACTCACATCACTCACATCCTCCACACTATGTATTCCATCCGTGGTATTTACTAACACTATATTACCCACTGCTGTAGTAACAATCGATGTGCTTGATTTCAGAGTTTATCAGACCTCGTGCTGGATTACGTTCTTGCCTACAACAGGTGTAAGTAATACATTACCATTCTATATATAAATTCTATATTAAATTCTTACCATTTTATTTTTATATTTCCCTCTCCCTCTCCCTCTCCCTCTCCCTCTCCCTCTCCCTCTCCCTCTCCCTCTCCCTCTCCCTCCCTCTCCCTCTCCCTCTCCCTCTCCCTCTCCCTCTCCCTCTCCCTCTCCCTCTCCCTCTCCCTCCCCTCTCCTCCCTCTCCTCTCTTTCCCCTTTTATGTCGTATATGCGTGTGTGCGTGGCATGTATGTTACCTATCCATGCACATTCATACAGTATGTGCTGGTACGACTGGAACCAACTGTGATACGTTGTGCATGTCGTGTTCAGATTGGCACGACGTGAGGAAGGTGAAGATTGGCTCCAAGATACCTCACGACCCTCACAGCTTCGTATCCATCGAATGGAAGGTAATTTGTTTGTCTGGTTTTTGTAGTGACAAAGCTAAATAAATAATTTAAACAATGGCAAGTTCAACAAGTTCAGTTGTATTGTTTTGGACAGACAGTAAAGTATTTTTGCTTGGTTTTATTATGTTTTGTTTTTAAGGTCGCTCTGCCATGGCGCTTCAACTGGGTTCACGGCCTAACAAAACAATGCTAATATAATTTATTAATACATGATTACATGTACACTTACCTGTTTTGTGCAGTTAGTTCTAAGGAGTATAATGGTTCCATTTATCAATTGAGATTTCACCAAATTACCAATACAAAATACCGTTGAATTGGATATGTTGCTATGTTACAGCAATGCAGTTTGAATGTAATGAATATATCAAGGACACAGCTATGCAGAGACCTTAACCGCTACGCCAGGGAAATTCGATCTCCGGTAATTATTCCTTGTACAGAAATGTTAGTAGGTTTGCCTAAATAAGAGATTTAGTTTATATAGTCATCATTGCAAGTTAACGGCTGGGTCTTATGTTAGCGCAGTGCATCGGACTTAATGAGAGTCGTACATTCCTTATTATTTTATTACTGTATATAATATAATATAATATAATATAATATAATATAATATAATATAATATAATATAATATAATATAATATAATATAATATAATATAATATAATATAATATAATAAATATAATAAATAAAAATAAATAGAATAGAATAATATTTCATGGACGAATAAATGTTGCTGAATCTGATTCATTGGGCATTATACTAGTTGTATTTTCGTGTACATTTGGTGGCAACCACACAAACTGATTAATTTATTCAATGGTTATTTGTTGTTAAATTAAAATAGCGGAGGTTTCTTGCAATAACATAACAAAACCAATCGTCGAATGTAGTGATACGGCTTCTTGGTTCATGTTATTTAGAAAATTATTTACCTCTCAAGAAACGTTTTTTGTTTTCTCCGTGAATGTGTCATGTGACACGACCTTGACAATTAGTCCGCTGAAGAAGGCTGTGGGATGCAGCCAAAATATGCGGAGAAAACAAAAACGTTTCTGGAGAGGTAAATACTTAACTAAATACAACAGAACTAGCGGACAATGTACAGTTCGGCAAACTAAGACAGGTACCTTAGTAAATATTTCCACGTAGCACCACCATCTGATGCAGATGGCACCAATGAAGATGACGGAGAAGTGGCCCACTCACCTGAGGAAGGGCATGGCGTACTCGGACGCTGCGGCACGGGCGAAGGAGGACGTCAAGCTGTTGTCTAAACGCACCAGGGACACCAGCAACAAACTGACGCCCACGAAAGATCAGACGCCGGATTCGTTGAAACCAAACAGCAACACTCCAAACGTCGACGTTCGCAGCATCTATGTAGCCGCGTCCGCCAAATTGAAACGATGCAGGTATGGTGGATGAGATATAAAACTGAACTCTTGTTCCCTAACGTCGTTACACTGGTTGTTAATGAGGACTTGGTGAAAAAGTTTACATTCACCAATCGTATGACTTGTCCAAGACGGTGTCGTTTACTCAAATATAAAACAAAAGTCAATCTAACAAACCGAGGCCATTAAAAGGCCTTTATAACCTTGCTTATCAGCCATAGTTTTCTGTTGACCGCTGGAATGCGGTATATCGATTTCAAGATTGATTAACTCTTTGGTCTGGGTGCGCGTCTTATGTTAGTTTCCAATGACTATGGCGCAAAAAAGGGATCTTTATTATTATAACAGCAGCCAATAATTTCTAACATAACCCCCAAGACACGGTTTTTATGCAGCCATAATGTAACATACTTTCGATCTCTAAATCATGTCTACTTTTGATCTCTAAATCATCTCGAGGACACCACCTGTTCAATGAGTGATGTTATTAATTCTTATAATTGTCCTATTCTTTCCTTTGACCACCTTCCAATAATTTGTTTTAAATAATAACTCTACTTTATATAGCGCCATGTTTCCGAATATAAAAACATGTTCAAAAGTGCATAAAATACATAATTATTAAACACATGATCGCTATGATACAATCATTATTTAAAAATAAGTAACTGATGTAAAATAAAGTATCGGTTTAATATTGGCCCTACGGGACGAACTAAAAGCAAACTATTTGATGTTTTAAAACCAAGTAAGCAGTTAAATTAACTAATTACAATACAATATAACATTTAGCCTACCATGTCGTGATGATGTGTCATAGGTCGACTGTGAAACTATTTCATAAATAATCTTGAAATGCGGTTTCAAAAGATGTCTTATGACGAAATCTGAACACATCGGGAGAATCAGTGACACGTATGGATCAACGGAGATCGTTCCTTCATAGAGACCGTATTTTCGATGACTTCTACATACTTCTAACCCCAATGCTCCTGTTGTAACCTGTCTTTAGTAAGGGTAACATTCTCGTGTCGAACATAACAACTTCATTAAACATGGCAGGCTGGCAGACGACTACGCGGGAACTAGCTCAGTTCCGGCGAGGCGTATACAAAAGATCAAATCTATCTACGATACATTATCACAACTCTGACGGCTTCTTCTCTAATGACATTCTCTTCTAATGACTGCACTTAGACTGGAATGTTCAATTTCTAAATAACTATATTCAGTTCGTCTAGGTTTTATTCTCTAATGTCAACATTTATATGGTTTATATTTTAGAAGTACGCCCACAAAAGGCAGAAAGAAGCATTCGGGGAAAGGCATTGCTTCGAAGGTTTCGCCATTGACGCACGGCTCAGAAGACGTCTCTGGCACGACTGGAGAGACGGACGCTGGTAACAGCGATAAACCGGACACTGCTAACTGTGATGAGCCGGACAGTGTGAACAGTATTAAACCGGTCAATGCTAACTGTGATAAGCCGGACAGTGCGAAAAGTGTTAAACCGGTCAATGCTAACTGTGATAAAGACATACAAGAAACCAACAACACTCTACCTAACATCGCAGCGGCACGTTTTCAAATTAGGGTATGATGCGTGCCGAGAAAAAGACTCTGGGGGTTTTGCCATCTGCGAAGATTCTGTGACAGCTGTTCTAGGATTGTGTATTGGTTTATATACACTTTATACGCGTGATTCTACTATCGCATTTATGGAATTACTAGAATACGTTTACAGTTGAGTACGTTTATAGCTGAGTTTTGCTCATAGGGTGAGATATTTTATATTATTTTAATGGGATTTCTGAATGAATATATATACGTGTCGACGATATGCAGTAACGATAAGTAAGTCAACAAGAGTTTACATTGTCAAAAATACGTATAATTCAATGACATAAATAGCGTTGTGGTTACATGGACTAAGTCGAATTGTCTGAACCTTTCAAACAGATAAGCGATCTCACGCAAAACAAACAGGAGTGAAGTTTGATATTATAGTTATTATTGTACATAATTATCATCTTGATAAAGATGTTTTGTATAGTTGTATTTTATTAGCAAAATTAAACATGCTGTGAGCTTTTCACATTAAAATATATTTATTTCACATTAAAATATGCTTGTTTCGCCGTAAGTAATACGCAGCGCCTACACATATTGCAGTGACTTTTGTCAAAATATATGTATTTTCTGTCGATGCTTTACACCTGTACATTCTGAAAATAAAAGGTCTAAATCGCATCTCGATCTCGTCAAAAGAAACCAACAATGTGATCAGCTATTTATTATTTACTGTATTTTATTGTATGTTCGTAGATGTTTGATGCGACTGTATTCTTCGACACAAACAAACATTCCAAATTTACATATATTGTATGTCAATCACTGGAATAAAGTATGTATATCTTTGTATCCGTAAATCATGACTAAGAGAAGGACACATCATGCTGTCGGGCTCTTCATTTTCTACTCTCTGACATCTTGTTCATTCACCTCCTCCATCCTTCCTCTCGTTGCTAGATGTTCACGTAGCTATACCTGTGCAAACTACCAACAGCGTTGTTATGTTTTAGTATGATGATTTAATTCACGATAATAATTATTTATGCAGCCACATTGGTTCTTAATAAATTATAGAAGTCAATATTATTATTTTATAAATTCCAAATACATGTTGTCATCGTTTGAAAAGCTTTATTCTACTTAAGGAATTTTCATAGGGAATGTTGCAAAATGGGCCTATTGTTGTCCTTGTTCTTCACAATGGACAATAATTGTCAAACAGTTGGCCATTATTCCTTATTTGACATGGCGCCCATATTAATAAATAATTTAATGTGTGTTTATACATGTAGACTACGAATTTGTTTCTGCAACTTCCCGTTTGTTGAGCTGTGCGACTGTGTGCTTCTTCGCGTATACTCACACCTTCGCGTATACTCACAGCCGGAGTTTGTCTTGACACCATTGCGTGTCACGGGGGTGGATGAACATGTTGGGAGTTTTCAACATGGATTCAAGGCTTCGGCATAATTAATACAACACATTGCTGCTGCTAAAAATATGTATTTTGACATCAACTTTGTGTCTCTAAGCTACGTAGTTCTTAAGTTATGCATATTATATAGAGGGTCTAGACTTTGTTGGGCTTCATCTTTTTTGTTTTTTATTACAAGATGGCAAATATTTGAAAATCAATAAAAGTCAAACGTAATACATTTTAAATGATCATGTCTAAAAACCCTACATTGTGGCATTTATTTTGCGGCTCTTAATTATATTGACGTAGTTCTTAAGATATGAGTAAATGGCTTTTCTGGACACTATCTTCAAAAATGGCGGATATGTTAATATCAGTGGTTGTCAGGTGTAAATTGTTTTACATAGCTATCCAAGATTACCAACACTGCTGCTCAATGTGACGTCGTTTTCGAGATATTGTGACGTTTATATTATTGACGACTGCCACCTTTAAAAATGGCGAGATGAAAGTTGAAGAATTAAAAAACATTTGAAATCCCCCTAAAACATATCCACATTCTACAATTATTGCTCTAGATGAAACAATTATTAACATACGGGAACATTTCACCGGTCGGCCATATTTTAATTGGCCGCTACATAACTATGAAAAAATGGCAACATGGGTTTTTAAGATCTAAATACTATATAGATGACTTTAAAACCATTTGCCAAGAGAATACCCAAACAATTGACAAGATTGAATGTGTTTACATTTGCCGACGGACTATACATTGGAAGAGTGTGCTCACTCGTGTGAAATTCACCTGCAGGATAACAACACGGTGCATGCACATCCACAATCAACGAACAGATAACTGCCATGGATTGTAACATTTTGTTATAAGTTTATTCCCAACAATTCATCTCCACAAAGGCATTCAGTCAATACAGTTATGATACAGATGACATTTCATGCGTTGTTTGGTTTGTAAACTTTAGAAACTTACAACCTGTAAACACCACTACAAAACAGCCGTCATCGATCAAAGAAAACAACTTCCTTTTGTCGCGTGGGAGGGAACAGGCTGACCGAGAAGGCATCATGGAGTTTGCCGACTTATATAAAACATAATTATACATCATGGTCAACAGTGGTCAAACAGTTAGTGAGGTAATGCGATGTATCCGTAATTTGTATTGATTTGATAACTTGACACCGTTTCTGTTTCACCTGAGAGTTTCTCTTGCATCACTTCGTAGACAGGCCACGACCCTGGCGGCTCTAGCGCATCGTACAAAACAAGTAGGATATTCTACAGGAATCACTTAAATCAGCGCAGAACCAAACAATTGAAGTACACACAATGTTTCACTAAGATAAAGAGCTTTTAAGGAAATCCCCATTAAACAAAATCCGTTGCTACATTAATTTAGCTTTAAAAGAAACGCATATATACACTGCTGTATTATCGAGGACCCTATTTCGACGACACACCAGTGACAATGTCCTACTGGCGCGTGATGGTGTTGACACTTTCACGTATTCAAGATCACGTATTCAAAATCGATTTTAAAGTGGAAAATCGGGTTTAATAGCTCTTAACAACGTTAGTGAAATGGTCCCCACACTACGGCGAATGTCAATCCAACTCAGTTGAGTTGCTAATAAAACTTGTGTTATTTATTTTATTTAGGAACATTGAGCAACACACAACACACGCATACGTGCATTTATAGCCCCTCCTACAAAGGACATTACGGGCCAACACCTGTCCAGGCACGCACGGGCTCGACTCAACATGCTCCGTTCAGGAGTCGTGCTGATCAACGCTTCCACGTACAAGTGTCGCCTGACACCGGGCCCCAACATGCTAGTGCGGGGTGCCGGAACAGACAGTCGACCATGTCATCAACGACTTTCGACCATCATCTGGTATCCAAGGCATTATCGAACTGGAGCATCTGACAAGAGACTGACTCGGTTGCGTTCAGCTCGACCCGTAGACTGTTGCGGCAGAAAAACCTGAGAATTTACATGGAAACTACATTAAAATATAGTTAAGAATTAGAAATCAAAGAGAATTATATAACAAACCCAGGTTGGGTGCAGATGTGTTACACAACTCGCGATATACACACTACAAACTCATTTGTGCATGTCATTTAACAGCGTTATGTTATCTTTCGATATAAAACAGACATTGTACTAACTCAGTTGACACGTGGTTGACCAAACATTTGGTCCATGTTCACGTGAAATCTTAGAAATGGCGTATCGGTTTTGCACATAAACCTTTCAGCTATTTCCAGCGCCTCATATTCACATACAACTTGAACCAGTCCATGAAAAACATGGAATTCATTAACAAACACACGTATTAACAAAGATAAAATATGCATTTTTGTTTAGCAAATATTGCGAAACATAACAAAGAAATAACCTTCGTCTTAAGATTCTACAAAATAAGTAAAATATGGAGACGAAGAGTTTGCCCAAGGTAATGTAAGGTTAGAAAATTAATTGCCACAACAACTGTATGAAATCACTGAGATAAGCACACTTTTTGCTAACTACTGCAAATTCACAGCAGTGATGTTGCCATAAATTCATTTATCTTGAGAAAAATACTTCAAATCCCAGAGGAATTTTGCCATCAGTAAAAGATGGTCGGACGAGAGGGTCTGATTCGGCATTGTACCGAAGTCGGTCATCTCCTGTTCGGTCATCAGCTGCAATGTCCCCATCAGTTTCAGCGGACCTTCCTCGGTGGGCATCGGTCCGCTGGCGTCCTCTACATCGGGCGGCACGGCCTCCGGACCGGCGAGCGAGTAGAAGATGTAGTCGACCGTCTCGTTGGTGAGGCTGTGGTGCGTCGTCACCTCCTTCTCGCCCGTCTTGCTGACGTGCTTGTAGACGGACTGCAGGTTGAGTCTGTGCGAGGAGAACCCCTGTCCCTGCGTGTACGGCCGATTGTCGTGATCGTTGATGTAACGACACTGGTCGGCGATGGCCATCGTGGACGGCAGCACCGCGTTCATCATACGGTTCTCGTATGGATTCAGTGGGTCTGGCCGTTCCTGACCGGACAGCGTACGGGTGACGAGACCCTCGTAATCGAGCTCACCATCGTTGACCAGCTTATATATTTCCGAGTGCGGCATCGAGTTGAAGTCGCCGCACAAGATGGACGGGTCGTACGCCGGCATGGACGGGCCGGTCGGACCTCGGTACGTCAGCTGGTCCATCCTGGAGAGAAGTACCATGAGTTGAGCGAGCTTGACGTCGCCGCGGCGCGGGTTGAACAGGAGGTGGGTGTTGGCGACACACAGACTGAGGGAGGGTTTGACGACGGGGGACAGGAGAAGCAGCAGGGCGACGTTGTCGCGGTTGAGCACGCTGACGGTGCGTGTCGAGTACTCGACGGGCTCGCAGCGTCGCAGCTGGAACTTGTGCATCTTGAAGAAGGTGGCGCAACCGTCCATCAGACGACCCGTGCGTTTCTTGAACTCACCACCGTAGCCTGCAAACGAAGTTTAATTGAGTACGAAACATTATTATAAATATGGAATGGCTTATTAATGTAGTTTATTATTCAAAAAATTATATTATATATATCTTTTTTTATAAACAATATATAACATATATAATTATATATATATATATATGTATATATCATTTTTAAATAATAAATATATATTATATATATATATATATATATATATAATATATATATATATATATATATATATATATATATATATAGTACCACCCACCTTGTCACTCCAGTCCACCTCACCAGACTATATCTTACATACAGACAGAGATGGTTTTTAATCTGCTTAATTTTTTTACACTGGTTTTACACAGTTACCGGGGTACTCATTTTAGTTTGTTATTATTTATCTTCCACATTCACTTAGCATGGCGCACTACATGTTGGCCCCAGAATGGGCTGTGTGGAGTCTATATACTTAAGACTGATGCGTTATACACACACGGACGAGATGATTCAACACAAGATAACTATCATGGGTCTGTAACCACGCTGACATAGTGGCTTGTTCTATCAGACTGTACGTGAAATTACAATCATGAAATGTAATATTTGTCTATATCACTGTAAAGATAATAATCTTATCACTGGATTTGCACAAAATTTTACGTACTTTTTGAGAAATTCATGTTTGACCAGAAAGACTGCTTAACTTTGCATTATACCCCTGGCAGCAGGTGTGCTGCAGGATTAACCATTCGCAATATGGTAATAATTCAAAAACTGTACATTTATCCTGAGTACACCTTGTGCCGCATTTATAGATATATAAGATGATTATCTTTACTGTAGTAACAATATTAGATACCATTACATATTAAAAAAATTGATTGCAATGTTCAAATGGCTATAATTCAAAAGAGAGCAAAATTCCCATGGATACCAAGCAACAAGATTGTATGTATCATTCTTGTTAAATCTTGTTATTATCTCTATGATGGTATCAAACTATGATTGTAATTTCTGCTACAGCTTGAAACACCAACCTGCATAAACCCCTGTTAAATGTCAGCATAATCAAAATGAGTCTTGAATATGGTGATGCCGTGACGGGGGGAGTGGAGTATAATTAATTCAGATTATTAATAAACAAAAGTTAATTTCACATAGTCTAATAACTTCAGAGGGCACATTCCTCGTGAAATGACATATTTATATTACTGGTCATTTATTAAATACTGGTACTACGGGGTACTTGTGCTATGTTTACCTATATATCAGTGTATTTCATCGTGAATAGCTGACCATATTTTTTATCAAAACTTGACACGTGTCTTTTTGGATGCGAGTCTGTGTAAAGAAATGTGTGAACACAATTACACAGCAAGTTATAATTAGATGCATCTACATAGAGGCACATTTCTTTTTAGTGTTATACACGTTTTAATCAGTGTTTATGTTTAAGATTAATGTATAGATAATTTACATACACTGATTTAGTAAATGTTTTAATTTTATATTAATTTACAGAGGTATAATACTATACATCTGTAAAACAGTGTTTAATTTATTTTAAATTGATTTATATGATTTAATTTATATTAATTTACATTTATATTTATTAATACATTTATTATGTCTTGTACAGCGCATCAATCCGCCATGCGGGAATTAGCGCTATAAAAAAACAGTATTATTATTATAGCGACTAGGCGAATGAAGTGTCTTTGAAAGTGGCTCACCAAGTTGTTTTAGTTCAGGCTCAAAGAACTCATCATAATGTACGGCATTCACCTCCTGCATACACAGTATCTACAACATGAGACATACTTGGCATTAACACGTGTAGTTGCTGCAGCGCGACAGTACAGCATGGAACGGTATTACATGTGTCACAACTTACTATAGAATAAGACCAAACTCTATAAAATATATGCTGTTGGAATCCAACTTTGGCCTAGCTGTACTTCTGCGGCTGACAAACAATACGTGCATGGATTCATAGGCAATACAAATGTGGGAAGAAGTATGGTAGCATCCCGTATTTAGGATTTCGTATAAATTTGTGGATAAAACTGCTAGAATTTTATAACTCCAGGGAAACTTCATAGATTCTGTTTACTGCAGGTTTTGTTTTGTAGTCTGCTCAATGACAATAATTCTGTGTTTCAGACAGAATTACTGTTATGGTTGGCTTCGGGACTACATCAAAGTAACCTGTATAGTGAGGTGACCCTATTAACAAGATTGATTAGGCTGACTGTTATCATTTGATGGAAGCATATTTCATAACTTCAGGACTTGATGATAATGCTTGATCAGAACTGAAATGCTACATCCAGGCTGCAAAATAAGGCCAGTCCGATCGTCCAGGACAAGTAGTTTTAGAGCTCGGACTAGTACATTTTTAGAAGAGCAGTCCCTCTTCATAGTAAAACATATTAAGGAATAGTTGTCTACCAACTAGCTAGAACTATTGTACACTGATTCACCAATCAATAATATTTTTACATAAATTTCAAGACAAGATATGGATCTCACAACAAACAAAATGGCTGTTAACCCTTTAGATTCCATCTGCCCGCAACCAGTGTGATCTGTGGTCAGTTCCAACTGCCCACTGATATATGGTTGCTGTCATAAAAAAATTCTGTATCTGCTCTGATGGGAAGATTCTGTCTGAGCAGCACTGATTGAAAAAGGAAACCATATCTGAAAGTGTATGAATACAATGGGGAACTGGAGTGTATATTTCTTTAAAAGATTTGGTTGTGTCTAACAGTCTAAAGGGTTAAACCCAGTATGTGTAAACTGCTATGGAGTATCAGAGAGTATTTGATGAAAATGTCTTCGAGTCTAAAATGTTAAGACAGGAACAGAATCTGCAGGTGTGCAACGGGGACACAGAGTGCATTTGATTAAGATGTCACAGGATTGAAAGTGTTAAACTTGGAACAGAATGTGTACAAGTGCAGTGAAGAGACCTGGACAGGATTTTACTAAAGCGTCATGGACTCATGGTTAAGACTGGGACAGTGGTGCCCGAGGTGGAACTTACATCAGGCTGATGCAGCTTGATTTCCTCGAGCAGGTTCTTACTGCGATATTCCCAGTCAAGGGCATCATCGTCACAGCCATCGTACAGAGCCATGTGGTCTTCCAGCAGGTTCTGGGCTAGCACGTTGTAGGAAGCCACCGTGAACTCCAATGCGTCTGTTGGCTTGTTCGATTTGCGGCGGAATATGTCGTTGGCGTAACGCGTGTACGTCCATCGTCGATGAAAGGTACTGCTGCCTGCTGCACACACAAAAACGTTCTGGAGGATTTAACACACATACAAGGTAAGGTGTATCACATTCGCTTTAAAAGAAAATCACCATTAATCTAATTTTAGCCATATTAGATCACATGTATAGTAAGCAAATTTTTCTTAATAAAAAACTCTTAAATAAAACAATTCCTTAATCAGTGACCTCTGGAAGTTTTCAAACATACTTTAGTTATTCAATATTTTAATCAACCATTAAGATAAATAGTACAATTGTATACGCTGGTATGTGAAAGCTTTTATAGAATTAACTTTGTGCCAGCATGGATTATCCATGCTAATTACCAAAACAGAATGAGCGAAATGTTGGTAGCCTCGGGCTACCGGGCTACCAGTATTTCAAACCCTGATAAGCGCGCTAAGCTAGTTTATAATAACAAAGTGCTAATTTGGCCTAAATGTCATACCTCTCGCATGGCGTGATCCACGCTCTTTCCTTGTAACTATTTCGGTCCCATCTGTCCTGCCAGAACCAAAACCACACCTCTCAACTATCGTGCTGGATCTGAGATCCGTGTTCGTTTCTGTTTCCTGCCCTTCCTTCTTGCCAGGTCCAAAACCACACCTCTCGACTATCTGTCCTGGTCCGAGGTCCATCCTCGTGTATTTGTGCTTCCTGTCACTCATGTCTAAGCTGCCTGCTTGACGCTTGGGACACTTGGATGGCGACTGATAGCAGTCGTATCCACACGTGTGTAGAATGTCGCTCCAACTCCCTCCCGGAGGTGGAATCTGCAATGTTGAGATCACTGGAGACGCGGGAATATCTCCCTGATGACCATTATTGGTCGGAGCACATAAAGCCAAAGCGTCACTATAGAAACATTCATTTGCTTCAGTCGTTCCCGATTGTGAGACAACGTCACTGGTGAAGGACACTGATTCGTGAGGGTGAGGTGGAGAAGGACGGCTCTTCTTCTCCACCTCACAATCAGGATTTCCTACTTGCAGTGATACGGCGCCCGTGCCTTCCGATGTCATACTGTCAACCCCACCATCTGATGCGGTATGCCGATAGCTGAGACAGAATGAACCCTGCTGATGTCCCCGAGTCAGTATCAGGCAGAACCTGATGAGGCGGCACCCTCTTCCAAAGCCAGCCAGCTTGTTGTGTGGGTCATTGGCTTCTAAGTTACCTGACTGACCGTGGTTCTGATCACTATGGTTTCGTGGCGGTGACAGCTATATGGTTCCGTGGTTGTCGTTGTTGTCACTGAAAGACACAAATCCATAAAATTCAGTAAAATAAGTTACAGAAACACTGCTAACGCCAGTGCTTCAACCGATCAATGTTTTAAAGTTTTTTAACAGATATTTTTAAAAGGAAAAATCTCTTAGAACCTGATGCATTAACAATATGGGAAAACAGACTAAAACTACAATTCTATATAATGTACATAAACGTATCTGGTGCAGCATGCGGCATAACTCCGAGTGATGTCAGGTTTGGGAATTTTCTATCCAATTCATGTGCCAATACATTTTGAATGGCTACCTGGAGCAATTCAATTTACCTCAACTGCTTAACAAGACTCAGCAGCCAATTAATATATATTTGGAACTTGTATAATTAATATCGGATAAAAAAACATGAATTTCCAGCCTAAGTCTTGTAATAAGTACGGTAATATTACCACAATACGATTATATTCATTGTTTTGCCATACATATGGAATATTAGCTTAAGGTTCCTACTGTATCAGTGTATAACTATAACGAATACATTGCTCACATGCTGACAGTCACTGTCTGACTGAGCGTGAGGCAGGACTGCTTGGACCCACTGTCACTGGACCTGTTGAGTGTCATGGCTAAAGCCTGGCATACACTGTATAATGTTTGATGTAAGTCGGGCGTTTTGCTGACTTAAAACTTTTGTACACGGGTCTAAAGACTTACTAAAACTTCTGTCTTTCATTATGACTTTTGTTGCTAATGTACTCCACTCAGCAACACAACAAAACATCCATTGTAACGAGCCAATCGCATCCACTGACCTATATTAAAGACTGAATAGTACATAGCCGTGTTATTTTGACGTTTTTTATTTACATGATACTGCTAAATATTAATAGTTAATACCATGTCTAGAATCATGTTGGCCTGTTTTTGCAGACGAGATGGACTTTCTGAATGTTATGTCAAAACGGGCGATGATGGGGTCTACCTTTCTCAAGATATATTAGAAGTGTGCCGGTTCTATCCAGTTGAATTTTGTGAATTAATTGCTCTTTGCTAAGTAATCCAGCTATAAGGTTCTGGTACGCCCCTTGCTCAACATGCTCACGAATATGGCTTAGCACAGCAGCACCTCGATCTTCTCAACATAGCTTGATTTTGGCGTATTTACTTAACTAAATTATGCCAGGACCGCAGCAGTAACTACAACATTTTTTTGCGCGTATGTACACGTTTTGTTGTATAATGTGCGCAATATGTGTTGTCCAAACACACACACAAAATGTTTGCTATGACTTTGTAGTCGTGTATGCCTGGCCTGGCTTAACTCACTATCATGTATCTGTATCTGTATATTAACTTGCAAAATGTCACAGGGACACATCACGCCAGTGCGCATGGTGGGTCATCTGACTTAATTGTTAAAATGTTGGATTAAACTATTCTGAAATGATTTTAGTGATTTACTTGAGACAGTGTTTGGGGGGAGAGAATTCCATTCCTTAATTGTTGTTGGGAAGAAGCTGCTTCCAAATATGTTTGCAGAGTATCTAATTTACAAGAACTGACTGTCATGTTTACGTGAGGATCTAGTGTTGTGTTGGATATAGTGATCTAGCGGGATATCTATAAGGTTATGTTCCATTTTGTATATTATGCTAAGTCTTTTAATTTTTCTTCTTGTTTGGAGGGTGTCCCACTGGAGGTCTTTAAAAAGTTGGGTTACTGTTCCTGGTTCTCTAGAATAGTTATGTGTGCAAAATCTGGCAGCTTGTCTTTGGATTCTTTCTAAGGTTTTAATATGTTTTAGGCAGTGTGGATCCCACGATGCTGACGCATATTCAAGTATTGGTCGGACAAGGGTTGTGTAGGCTATTGACTTAATGTGGGTTGGGCATTTATTTAGATTTCTCCTAATGACTCCTAGAGTCTGTTGTGCTTTCCTAGCGACTGAGTTGCATTGTGCTGTCCAATTTAATGTATTTGATATTTGTACACCAAGATAACAATGTGATTGAAAAGATTTAAGTTGTTGGCCACAGAAGGTGTAAATATTTGGTGTCGGTTTTCTTGAGGCTAATGTCATTGTGAAGCATTTGGTCTAAGTCTAAACCAGCGAGACAGAGGGGCCCGGTGACACTAGCGTCGCACCAGTCCGATAACATACAGAACATGCCTTACTTTCTAGACAAATGTTGCAAACTTTATACGGATGCCTATTTTATAATGGAAACGGGGAATCGTCTCTTACTTTTTCATTTTGACAGTTTCGCTGAGGACGGAACTGTCAGGAGTCAGGGGCAAGCTAACTTCTCCCCTTTTTACAATAAGACATGCATTTGTCACCATGTTAAAATTATATAAGATAATACAAATATTCAACAAGAGACTATGTCATACCTAAAATGTCATGTTGTGTGAACTTGCAATTGGCTAAATTTAAAGAACACGAGAAGATAACTTTCAAAAACTAACCGGAACTTCTTAAAATGGAACAAATATAACTACACACCCGATATTATCGATAAATATCTTACCCGTTCTTACGAAAACAGAAGTGTACTGTGGAGAGAGGGGGGATTTTTTTTACTTACGCCTAGCTCTGGGTTCCCACTGGAATTTGGACAAACAGAAGGATTTGGGGAAGTTTATTTGTGAACTCTCGGAATGTAGTTTATTTAGGTGTAATTGGAGTTTTGCTGGAGCCCTTGCTGGGGGGAGGGGAGGGGCAATTATAGACGTTCTTAGGAGTGCAATTGGCACTGGCGTGTACAGGATTTTCATTGGGGGAGGGCATATTTTACGTAATGGTTCACACATGCAAACATTACACTGCCTATAGCACATGATTACTGCCGTTTGGCTAGCTAGGGCCCGGGGAGACGTCAAGATGTTGTTGCCACCATATTGCATATTGGGGGCACGATCGACCGCCCCCTTCGCGCGCCCTCCCAAAGTAGGCCGGTGGTGTTGGTGGTGTTGGCGTGAATCTCACGGCATCAGGCTTATCCACGGCGGGGCTTGCGGGCACGTGCCTCCCTAAACCTGTTTCCATATAATTTTTGAATGACACACCGATGCTGACATGTTTCAATTAAACCAGCAACAATAACTGAAATGCCGGCCCTTCCGATGTCACGACCGATTGGGGACGCAGAGTCCGAGCCTCAAGAGATCCGTTGGAGAATGTTGTGCCCCCAGGCCCTAACCCTCTTTGGATTCACCCTTGAGCTTGCAGGTGGAGGTTCAAAGACACACGCACGTACACACACACACACACACACACACACACACACACACACACACACACACACACACACACACACACACACACACACACACACACACACACACACACACACACACACACACACACACACACACACACACACACACACACACACACACACACACACACACACACACACACACACACACACACACACACATATATATATATATATATATATATATATATATATATATATATATATGTTTTATCAGACATCCTCGCACGTATCCGTGTGCAAATATGCAAGCATGTTTATAAACTTGCATATATACAAACATGTTTATAAACTTACATACACTCGCACGCACATATACACAATCGTGTGCATCCGCTTGCATACTCACACGTACACATGTACGCACAAGCACTCGTTCTTGCAAACGCACGCGCATGCGCACACAATACCACCACCACCACCACCACCACCACCCGCCACCGCCGACCCACCACCCACCCACCACCCACCACACACACACACCACCACACCACACACACACACACACACACACACACACACACACACACACACACACACACACACACACACACACACACACACACACACACACACACACACACACACACACACACACACACACACACACACACACACACACACACACACACACACACACAAACACACACACACACACACACACACACACACACACACACACACACACACACAATGCCAACAAATCGGAAAATGATTATTGCGGCAGCGGAAGATTGTTAACGTTATTTTTATTAATGTTTGTCATTAATTAAATCATGACTCAGAATGCCGGCGTATGACAGACCATGACCTCAAGCACCTTTCTATCTTCCACACAAACAATTTAAAACACGCAACTATTCAGAACTACCGGATAAAACTCTACTCACCATAGGAAGATGGAGAAGGATCGACCGTGTTAAGAAAGACAGATGACAGCATCCGCAAAACCGCACTCAGAAGGACAATTGTAGGAAAAAGAAAATGTGGACGACAAAAAAACCGCGGAGGCTGCAGAAAAAGAACTGCAACAACTACATTCAAACTGGGGCCAGGCTGAAAAGCAGGCTGCAGACAGGACATTGTGGAAGACCCTTGTTTCGGCCGTATGTGCCAATGGGCACGAAGAGGATTAAATAAGTATAATTAAGTATTAATTAAATCGTATGCATTATTGCCATTTAAAATCGGTTAGGGCCTAAGGATTTACCGATTTACAAAGTGGAACAACTTTATATGCAGAATCATTACATCCAACCATGACCCCAAGTACCTTTGTGGGGATCGAACAAAGTTTGAGATAAAAATGTTATAAAAAGACGCATCAAAGGTGTTCAAAGCTATACTTATCCCTTGAGACACATAGAAGTTAACTGCACGGGTCCTATATAATCACAGGCTCCTTTGCTATCCCGAAGAAAGTATACTTCTTTTCTTGTAATGTTCCTTCAACACGAGGAGGGTAGCTATGTCTTTGTTATAGAGATCAAGTTCTCGAGCAACTATATAGTGCTATTAGTCTTAGTAACCTATGTTCTCTTTCTGCATGATTATGTATCGTCTCTAACGTATTCTTGCCAACAACCTAATGTACTTCAGTTTCGTGTGTCTGCGTGCGTGTGTGTCTGAGTTATATTTAATCTGGAAAGAAGTTGTCAAACTGAAATAAATTGAGAACCAAGTGTTGCCCATAGGTAGTAGATTTGTAATTTGTATTTCTTGGCAGCATCACAGTATGCAGCAGTTCGCACGGGATGCTGACAATTGGTGATACGTCATCTCGCCTACTGTACATACATCGCCAGGATTGACAGTCTCACTAGTTTTCGATCTCTGGCCACCGGCGGACCAGCAACGTAAACTAGAACTAAGTTAAAGAACGACAAACAAGGCGTGTATGTTCGTCGCTAGGTGGCAGCGCTCACAGGAAGTAATCGCACCACTCATTCAGACACTCAAAACACTCGTTCGCCTGCTTCACGTCCGCGCCGCATGTGTCGCAGAACCAGCGTTGGAACTGCCGTCGGTTCTTCTGCAGCACCAAGTACATACCAAGCACGGTACACGCCTGCAACCCAGCACAATGTTCCTTTAGGTCGAGGGGGCAGCTATATATGTCTATATGTTATGTAGAGATTATGCAAGTTGTCTTAGTGGTCTATCTGCATCTTTTCTACACGATTATGTATCATCTCTAACGTTTTCTTGCATAACATGTAGTCAGATTAAATTTTCGTAAGAATGTGGTGAGTTTGGTTTATAGTATCTAGCGGGTACTTAACTTTATAGTGGGTATTTAACATTTAATACTTAAGCTTTGCACATAAGTTAATCGAATTATGTTTATGTAGTTGCGTGGAGGCAAATTTAAAGCACAAGTGACAGAAACATGCCAGACAGTATAATGACGTGAATAACTAAGCTCACTACAGCATGATAGACATCTGTGTAGTGCCTAAAAGAGTCGAGTTTAATACTGTTTACGAACGTATTGCTAGAAATATAATTACTAGAAGTTAAAAACTGTGACGGAACAACGTGCACATATGAACCAACTTTGGGCTTTCGCTAAACCACTGGCTTCTTGATAGATTGTTTTTTAGTTTTGTTATATATTTTATGTCACTGCAGCTAAATCGGTAAATTATGTTCCGGTAGCTTTATCCTGATCCAAGAAACACTGTTCAGAGTACATGCGATGTGACACCGAATGCGCGTGGACAGTGACGGTGTAGGCCTACTCACGTGCGCGAAGCCAGCAGCCGCCAGTCTCTGACCGAGTATTTGGTTAATGCCGCTCAAGTGGAACACAGATTTGTTGCCCATAGGTTCACTAACAAAGATCCGTTGCTTCTGCACGGCCGGGTGTCGATCTGGATCTGGCACAGGATATCATCGTTAGCCCCAAAGACATTTGTTCCTGCGTAGGATGTTTAAACGTTTCGATGCATGTGGGTGTCTGTTTTAAAGTTAACGACTGTTCCGAACATTTTGCGGATCAATCTTGTTAGCTGGCCTATTATAAAAGCTTGATAATACGTAAGTTGATTTACAATCTAGAATGTTCTGGTACGCAACGGTTTTGTAGTCGGTTTTAGTTGCAAACTTACCTGAGTCAGTGGACATTGCTAAACCCCAAAGTTATTTCCGGCCTCAGAGTGTCTGACTGACTGGGCGTCCCCTTCCCTTTGTTGAAGCGCACTACGTCACTGATGACGTATTCTGGCAATCGTCTTCATTCGGCAGCGTTCGTGTTCAGCCATATTTAAAAAATCTTGAATTGAACATTTATTTACCCATCATAGTCAACATGGTCAACATAATCATCAACATAATCAATATTGATATGTACATATTCTAAAAAGGATTATAAACATGTACATAGTGGAACAAAGAAAGTGTAATGAAAAAGACTGAACAGTAAGACAATGTTGAAGGGAAATGCAAGAAGTCATAAACATATAGGAAGTCCCCACAACAAACAAGTGCACATGTAAAATATGTTTACAATAAATGACTAGTTTAAGGAGCTAGACTGCTTACTAAGATGGCAGTACATATGTAACATCTATAACAACCAACATAAAATAAAAACAAGAATTCATTATATTATATATGCATTAGTAAAGGTTTACATGTTTTTAAAATGAACAATCGAATTGCACAATTTAACATAGACATGTGCATAGACAATTCCACATTGTTGATCTTGTTATGCTGATACATTCAGCATTTTAGAAGTTCGACTGGATCGTATTTTAAAATTGCAATTTTTCGTTCTGGTATTGTGATTGTGACTGTCATTAACATCATGAGTAGGATCGCAGTGATTCAGCTAATACGTACGTAGTAAGCAGTCAAAGCCCGGAACTTTCATTTTGATGTCTTGGTGAGTGGCAACTGTCAAGACAAAACAGTTTGAATTTGGTGAGCTTCGAGGGGGATTTGGAAACTTTTGGAGAGCATCAAGAACAGAACATGCCACTGAATCAATGAACTGTAAAGTATTACCATTAGAAGCCATTATCTCACAACCAAGGTACTAGTCTTAGAACTGGAGGTGAAGAAAACAAGATAGAGGAGAACAGTGGGGAGGAAACAGTTCAGATGGTGGAAGTTCAAAGAAGAAGATGTGACATAAAATTTCAGGAGAAAGTGGTACAGAACAAATGAAGTAAGAACGGAGAATGCGGAAGAATGGATGGGAAGAAACCACGGAGCAGATCAGGAAGTGTGGGGGGATGTGGGAGGTCAACAGGAAAAAAGAAGCCCGGAGTAGAACGTTGGTGGTGGAATGCTGACACTGAGGATGAGGTTAAGGAAACGAAAGACATATTGAAGATAATATGGAAACAAACAGGAGCAGAGATAGACGGGGTAGAGTGCAAGACAGCAGAAACGCCGGCTAAAGGGGGGACGGCAAGAATGAGAGCAGAGACAGTAGCGAGATTGTACTACAACATAGAAACTAAAACATTCACAGAGAAGTCAAGATAATACAGTTTTTTGGCAAACAAGTTTACATGGATGATCTCAGTAACAAATTAAACAATGTAAATGCTGCATGTATAATAGGTTCCTCGTTAATTAACCATTTGATGTATGCTGATGATTTAGTGCTCATGGCACCTTCATCTATGGGTTTATCAAAGTTATTATCTGTGTGTTCAGAATATGGGATAGAACATGATATTAAATACAATAGTACCAAGAGTAATGTTATGATATTTTCTTGTAAAAAGTTGAAAGATATACACATTTCAAACTTGTTGCTGAATGGTGAAACATTGCCAAGGGTTAGTAAGTATAAATATCTTGGGCGTATTATCACAGACGATCTATGCGACAATGATGACATATCTAGGAAATATAGGAGAATTTATACTCAGGGTAATGCCTTGATTCGAAAGTGTTACATATGTACAGAATCTGTTAAATATACTTTATTTAAATCCTACTGTACTTCATTATATACATGCCAGCTGTGGTGTTGCTATAGAGCAGAGTCAATGAGAAAACTGTGTGTAGCATACAATAATGTGTTTAGATTTTTATGCAACGAATCTCGAGATTGTAGTGCGAGTTATATGTTTGTGTCAAGAGGCTTACCCACATGTAAAATGTTAATTAGACAATTTTTTTATAGTTTTTTGACGTGTATAGCTAAATCGGGCAATGCAATACTACAGAGTATCATGAATAGTGATGCTCTGTATACTTCACCACTGTGTCGCCATTGGCAGAAAATGCTTTATGTATATAGTTATTAGTCATACTTTAGTTTTTATATGGATGTAATGTGCTGGAATAAAGTTATTGAATTGAATTGAATTGAATTGAATTGAATTGAATTGAATTGAATTGAATTGAATTGAATTGAATTGAATTGAATTGAATTGAATTGAATTGAATTGAATTGAATTGAATTGAATTGAATTGAATTGAATTGAATAACTTGATGTGTTGTTTATACACAGACAGTAATGATGATAATATACACGTACCACAGGCTATAACTTGATGTGTTATTTATACACATACAGTTGTGGTGATAATATACACGTACCTCAGGCTATAACTTGATGTGTTATTTATACACAGACAGTTGTGGTGATAATATACACGTACCACAGGTTATAACTTGATGTGTTATTTATACACAGACAGTTATGGTTTGCTCTCGACGTTTGTTGCTTCACAAAGGTGGCGTGACTACTCGGTTTCGTGTATCGCAGCGAATTGCGATACGGGTATCGTGTATCGTGTATCGTGTGTCGTGTGTCGTGTGTCGTGTGTCGTGTGTCGTGTGTCGTGTGTCGTGTGTCGTGTGTCGTGTGTCGTGTGTCGTGTGTCGTGTGTCGTGTGTCGTGTGTCGTGTGTGGGCGTGTGTCGTGTGTCGTGTGTCGTGTCGTGTGTCGTGTGTCGTGTGTCGTGTGTCGTGTGTCGTGTGTGTCGTGTCGTGTCGTGTCGTGTGTCGTGTGTCGTGTGTGTGTGTCGTGTGTCGTGTGTCGTGTGTCGTGTGTCGTGTGTCGTGTGTCGTGTGTCGTGTGTCGTGTGTCGTGTGTCGTGTGTCGCGTGTCGCGTGTCGCGTGTCGCGTGTCGCGTGTCGCGTGTCGCGTGCCGCGTGTCGCGTGCCGCGTGCCGCGTGTCGCGTGCCGCGTGCCGCGTGCCGCGTGTCGCGTGCCGCGTGCCGCGTGCCGCGTGTCGCGTGTCGCGTGTCGCGTGTCCCGTGTCGCGTGTCCCGTGTCGCGCGTCGCGCGTCGCGCGTCGCGCGCGTATCGTTCCATGCAGTGAGACCAGGTTGTAGACAGTTGAATTAGTTCGTTTCAACGAATTTGTCCACAAATTCGTGCAGGAGAAGGAGAGGGTACAGACAAGTGGAGGATAGAGTGGGAAATGTCTAATGCTGATAGGCTTCCCACTTGTCTGCATAGTGACGTCGTAGACCTTTCACTTACTATTGTTATATCCGTAATAAACTCTGCAAACACTCCGGGTAATTCCTACTGGGTGGTCTACTATTAATTAATTATGTAATCCGCTTCCAATAAATCTTTCTCACATAAATGTTTGCCTGTTATGCTCAATTTGTTTTACTGCGTGCTTCACTAACTTTTTAAAATACATTATAACAAATATATGACATGGAGTAGAATTAGAAGGAAACTGTGTAATGTCGGTAGGTGGTTACTAATTGGATAAACATAATTCAGGAATCCAGATCTATTTTGTCGTGAAAAAGTCGTTTTAACAGATGTCATTGGAGGTAAACTGGACAAAACTTGACCAATACATAAAAAACAGTCAATCTAGTGTTACTTCTGAAAGACGCGGTATGCAATAGCGATGCGACTGCGTGCGCACTTAGTTGATTTGGTGTATAATGTACTCCTAAAACATCGGACTATGTGCCACAACAGCAATATAAGAATCTCCGTACCATTTTCAGCATGTCGCATAACGGCGTGATGATTGTCTGTGTTGAAGGACACATGTAGCACTCTATTTAATAGAAAGTGTCAAGGGAGCGTGGTAATTGATTGATGCTAGATTAAGATAGTCAAGCGATGTATATAAAATTACATCGTTCGCAAACGTCTCACAACTCGACTATCGCCGGTTGACGAGCAACAAACACAGTTAAGCGCCGAGTAAAGAACAACAGGAAAGCTGTTCGTAAAAGATGACACCGCTTATGTGGTTCCTAGTTTGTGTGTGTTACTTCGTACTCAGTTCGCCGGTGATTGGAAAGCAAAACGACTTGGCTTCACCACCAACTACGGACATTTCGACAGAACCGCTAAACACAACGTCGCCGATCGTGGCATGGCAGGATGTGGCGCAGTTTACCTTGACTCGAGGTAAACAACATTTGCAAATGAAAGACAGCACTACCTCGGATGAACACGTTCTGGCAGGCACGACCCCGCAACAGACAGTCGCAGTGAACTCGCGGAAGGAAGAGAAGACTAATGACGTCATTCCGTCGGAAAGGACAAGCGTCTCATTCGCAGAGATCACAACTGTATCATCAGCAAACGAGACAATTAGGTGTAGCGAGCAAACCACTCAGGCAGTCACAGCGGACGTTAGTATGTGGCGTAAGCTATTGGTTAAACTTGAAATCGTTGTCTACAGTGTAGGATTTGTGGCAAATGCAATGACCTTTATCGCCCTCATGAGAAATGGTGACATATTTTCACCTTCCACCTGTCTTGTGCTGAAACACCAGGCGCTGGTAGACTCGTGGGTTTGTGCCACAGCAGCAATCGGCCTTCTACAGCCACCACTGTGGACGACCGGTAACAAGTACTTTGACACCGCCGTGTGTTTTATATGGCACAGTCAGGCCCCTTTCTGGTGTGCCATTTTGTTATCTGTGTGGAATTTGGCTGCTATCGCTCTAGAACGATACACATGCATCTGCTTCCCCTTCAAGCATAGCCAATTTCGAGAAGAATTGTCAAGAAACAGCATTGCTGTTATATACGTTGTCAGCGTAATCATGATCATACCATGTTTCTTTCAAGTTAATTTCGAGCACGATGCTTGCATAAGGGAATATTTCTTAGGAAGACATACAGGTGAACAAATCTTTTACATCTATGGTTTGGTCTGGTTTGTGTATGCGTATGTATTGCCAGCAATGGCATACGTGTTTCTCTATGGCAATGTTGTACTTACCTTGTATCGTAGAAAGCAGTCAACATATTTTAATCGGTCAGCTGTCGTCGATGCAGCTCAGGCGGCCATAACGAAGACAGGCGTTACGCTAACGGCAATCTTCCTCTTTGCCATCGGGTTCGGCTCTTGGTTTTACTTCCTGGGAAATATAGTCGTCGTAGAATACGAAGCAGCCAGTTATGTACATATGGGGGCGGTGTTTTTGTATGTATTTAATTCTTGTGTCAATCCTTTCACCTATCTATATTTATTGAAGGCGTGTCGTTATAGTTTTTTGAAAACCTTCTCGTGTTGTCCAAATAGTAACGAAACTATAGCTAGTAGTAGCGAATACAAGGCAAGTTTTCAATATCTAGTTTCGGTGGTTGTTCCCGAATATCTGTTTAAAAGGATCTTGTAATACGGCTGTAAATGCATATTGTTATTATACAAATATGTGTGTTTGTATATATGTAGATGTAGTTGATTTGTTTGTTATGGTGTACGAGGTCTTCAATGTGCCGTAGTTAATAAAAAGTGTTTGGAAATCTGTCATATTCATTGGCATTGTAAATGTTTGCAAGACTCAGGATATGAAGAACTATATATATATATAAATATATATATATATATATATATATATATATATATATATATATATATATATATATATATATATATATATATATATATATTTTTAAACTTATTGCACCTAAATCCTCGGAAACCAAACTAAATCGTATTAAGAGAAAAGGAGTAGTCGATAAAAGCGTTGGTCGTCAACAGGTGGATTGATATGCCTGTCTTCCGAATTCTGTACCGTTTGCAAGTTGCCGTAACATTGGATGTACTCAAACCACTGACGTAGGACCTATAATGGCGACATAATATGCATTAAAATGTTCTCCGACCTAACATATTTGGCAAGACCACATGGTCTTCGAATTTCTATTTGCTAATGGCGCAGTGGCGTAGCCAGGATTTTGCATTGGAGGGGGCACCTGACAATCAAGCAACTATATACTCACTGACCAATGTAGCTGCCAGTTCAGCAAAACCATTCACAGGAGGCATCAAAGTGAGAAGTGAGAGAGAAACGACACATTATTAAAGGACACGAACCCAAAGCACCATACACGACATCAGTCTATTGCTAACCATCACATTCCTCGCTCTCCTCTCCCAAACCTACTGACAGAGACCATGACAAATACCAACATGGACATGTAGTCGCTTACTCTGATGAAACAATAATTTTACATCCCTACCTTAACATAGATGATGTGGTGTTTGCGTTCAACCAGTAACTTCACAACAAGTAACGTTGCGTATTACAATTAATACATTCATGATAGGAAGTGGCATTTTTCCAGTGCAAAATCCACTAGGTTAATTGCTTTGGTTACAATGAGGATTATTTCAGCTGGGGCAAACGCTTGGAGGAAAGTCGAAGGGGTGATGGGAGATAGACGAATATCACGTAAACGTAAAGGACATGTGCTTAGATCGTGTGTTACGCCGGCATACGTGAATGCACTAATAGAGAAACAATAGGAGAAGACTAAGATTTGCGAGAAAAATCAACCTGGTAAGAATAATTGTGGGAGCTAAGAGAGCTGATAAGAGAAATTGGATGAAACGAGAGTGGAGGTTGGAATGAAGGAAAGTTCTTAGAAGAAATTGGTGAGGAGCACATGGCCTGGTCATGTAAACAAATGGCAAAGAGAGCAGATGCCCAGAAAGTGGAGGGGAAATGGAGGCGAGGAAGACCGACATTGCGACGGGGATTGCATTGAAAGTGACCTAGAAAGAGTGGGAGAAGAATGTAAAAAATGATAGAAGGAATTGTAGACAGCTGACACAGAACGTAGTAAGAGAAAAGTGAGAGGAAGAAAAAAGACAATGGAAAAAGAAACAATGGTCAACTCACCCCTGACGACAGTGATGCCAAGAAAATAATAACAACTAAATGCAATTTGACCATAGTCTAGTAACCGGACAACTATTATGTTGAATCCTTAAAAGAAATTAGCCTTCATGCACATTGAAAACAATGACATTGCCATAGCTCTGGCAATCCTTATCCTGGAAAATTTATAACTTAATCCTGTTTGAATTATGACAATTGTTTGTGACATGATAGGACTTGGAATGAAAATCTTACACAGGCATCTTGAAACCCACTGTACTTTGTGACTCTATTAATCAGGCAGCCACTTATTGAGCCAGTTTTTGGTACTCCGTAATCACCGGAATTTGGGGGCATGACTCCCTAGCCCCCCCTCTGGCTACGCCACTGGCTAATGGAACTTTAATATTGCCAATCTGCCTTTCAATGTTGGTGTTGAGAATGCTTTAGCGATGTGGTTCCGGTCATTTATGTTCGTACTCGAATTGTTCTAAATGTGCTCTTAAGGACGTGTTCAAAATGACACACCTGTAGTCTACAAACTATGCAATTATTAATCCGTATGATATAAACACACATTGATCCGTTGCGCATCAAGAAGCATCGGAATAAAACATTCAACTGAGTCAACTTACAAATGCACCAGGATCCACGGGTTTGACATTTGTTATCAGCACTGTTGCACATGACCTGGTGCACCAAGTTATCAACCGTTCTATCGCCTACGGGGATCAAATAAACGGTTCAATAAATTTAATATTTATTTTATGGCACTTGGCATCTTTTTAACCACCTCGGGTCTTTCGGTTCATTGTCGTCAATAGTGCTTTTATTGCAAAATGTTGTTTGTAAGTGTAACCTTTGGGCTTGCTATTTTCTGAAACAAATTAATGTAACGTTTGTGCTTTGCCCTTTACTGAAACAAAACAAATTAATGTAACATTTGGTTATGTCCTTTTCTGGTACACATTAGTGAACATATAGGCTTGCGCTTTTCTGAAACACTTTAGCATAACATTTGGGCTTGCCCTTGCCCTTTTTCTTAAAAACAAAACAAATAAGTGTATCATTTGGGCTTCCCATTTGTTCTTAAAGAAATTAGTGTAAAATTTGGGTTTAGTCTTTTCTGAAACAAATTAGTGTATCATATGGGCTTGCCCTTTTATAAAAATAAGTCGATCGTAGTTTTACAACAAACATAATGTTGCCTATTACAGTAGATAATTGCTTTTATTACAACGTATAATTTAACGTCAGGCAACTATTATATTTAATCATTGTGCTGATATATTAATAGCTATCACTTGCACTGAGAATGATGACATTTCGTCAGGTATTTGGCTCCAGGTAGTAACTAGGTGGTTATCGCATACGACAGAAGTCGGGGATTCCTCTATATTTGGTAATTGAATCTTATTTGAATGATAATTTTAAAGTTTCGCCAATTGAGTAGAATTGAAAGTAGCAACTACGGCGTGAAGGTCGAGTTGCACCGAGGATCTGAGTTGAGCCCATATCGGTTCGTCATACTGAAGGTCGTCTTCACAGAGAAGGTGATAAAAGATGCACCAGAATCAATTATGTTCGCAGCTAACATTGTGCTGTGTGGTGGAATGTAGAGATAGACAGACTAAGTCTAGATGGGCTTTCTGTTTTGTTTACACATCTGCGCGCAAATGTGTCGGATTCGCGATGGTAAAATGAGCTGCGAAAGTCGCTTATGCGATACATTTTGAGGGGATTTAGTTGTGTAAGGACCAGACATGGGGTCAAATACGTTTGTATTTGAAAGTGTTTAAATACTTTTCCAAAGTATTTGTATTTGATGTTTAAGAATTAAAAGTATTTATATTTGTATTTAAATACTTTCGTAAAATATTTGTTCTTTGTTTCTCAAATACTTTCAAATACTTGTTCAAATACATTGTCAATACAACATTTCTGTTTCAAGATCACATGTAATGCCTGCCCAACTGATTACCTTCACTGCAACTTCACACAACAAAGCCAATTACTGATGAAGACACTTAACAGCAGGTCTCCCCCATGGCCCTGGCAGTGACCACAACGTTTGTTTGCTCAGAGCCAGAAGATGGTTTAGCACTTGACAGTGATTATAGGTGAATATCCCCTTTGTTCTTTAGTCAGACTCCAAGCTGGCACCAGGCTATTCTGGTTTCCTGGCTGACTATGAAATTGAGCTGTCACATTTCCTCATAAAATCCTAGCAGTCATCAGAAGTGTCTCTTCTGAGGGTAACATAGGCATTTTATTATGGACCTCCTAGCTTAACATAACAAACAACATATTTTGGCCTTTACCTCTGCGGATAGAAGTGTTTGAGTCAGTTGTCACTGTGATGTAGTTATCAGTAATAATACTCCCTTGCACTGGTCTGCCTGTCATCATATGAGCAAAACTCTAATTATGCCTGATAACTAGATGTCTCAATATATGAGTTGCTTTTCTGTTACCTACGTAGTAATACTTCCTGAAAATGAAAACTATTTGAAAATTATTTGAAAACTATTTGAAAACTATTTGAAAACTATGTGAAATACTTTCCAAATGTATTTGTATTTAAATACATTTGTATTTAAAACTATTTGTATTTAAATCCCTCAAGAGTATTTGTATTTAAATACTTTTCAATGTATTTGACCTCATGCCTGGTAAGGACCATAGACTCGAATTGTATCTACGTCTGCAGTGATTTCAACTGAACCGCACAGAAAACGACATTTCTATTATTATAAAACAGTTCATTCTTTCTCTGCCTGTGGACCCACATCTCCGCCATATTTGCACACAGTGGGTTGACATTTGTGTGTATGACCTAGCGGGCCCATTGGGGTAGTTCGTAGATTTATATAAACTCGTCCGTGGGTTTGATAACTTGGCGGCCCAAATATTTCAATGGCATGTAGGGGAAACCCGGGCAATACGGGAGAGTTAACGTTCCGCTGTTCGTCGCACCCGTATTTTGCGCATTAGGGTAACAGTTTTTTGTGTATCGGCCAAACACACAAAAACACAACTGTGCATGGTATTGTTTTTTTGTTGACATCATTATCTTTTGATAAAAACGGACTGTCCCGTTTTACCCGCAAAATTCCCATTTTACCCGCATATACGGGTAAAATGGGATTTTGATCCGGGAAATATGGGATGCATATTTAGTTGTGTCATTCGCTAATGTGACGTGGTCCTACATATTCAGAATAGTTATTTTAAGTAACTGATATATTAGCGCAAGTAAACTACAATAAGAATAGCAAAGATATGCGATATGGTAAGGTCGTATAAGCAAAATGTCGTACTTCTTTGTGAATTTGACTGCCGTACCATCAGCGGATTACTATTCCTGTATACTTATGTAATCCATATATCTCACATCTTTATGTAACTTAGTGAGCTACTAGTTAAATTAAGCGATCTACTGAAACAGGCATATTGTCAAAATAAATAGCATTTTTAATAATTATTTCAATGAAAAATACAAAAACAAGACGGTATAACAAGCACAATTGTTGATCCCATTTTGCCCGCATTAGTATATCCCATTTTGCCCGGAATAGGCACAGTTTAATCAAACTGTTAATCAAACTGTGATACATTAATTATCGCTCACTCTCACGAAAAACTGTTATACGCTGAAACACTCATAAACTAATACTACGTCCTCACGACATTCGAAGTTGAAATATGACAAACTGTTACTTAGCAAACTTAGATGGATCGTCAAACAAACAATTTAGCAAGGGGTCAAAGCTAAGGATTACTAACGATTGTTTCAATCCGCGCGAAGAATTGCATACCAATTGGCTTATATAGTAGTCAGCAGTTCCCACTACGCTAGTAGGAAGCGAAAATACACTTTGTGGCAGCACTATTCTTTGCATATAGCGATTTCCCATACTAATCGAATATCCCGTTTTACCCGGGTTTCCCCTACATGGAGTTCCATCCGTGGAATTTCAATTTTTTCTACGTCTTCGTAAAAATAATTAAGCAATCTACAACTAGAGGTGTCTATGTCACTGGCTGTAGGCATGTGATACATTTTCAGTCCTTTCTACGTTATTGACATTTCAGAATCGCGAACTTTACCATGCAACAAAATCTGTACACCACACGTCAGCATTCTGTTGCGTATTGCGTCTGAGCGCGCGACTTATTTCCGAAAAACACTGAAATCGCAATTTTCCAACATTTTAACGCGGGTGACTGCCTCCCCAAACATCGCTGGCCCGGGTAACTGGACTAGTTGAAAATAAAAACGAATGCACCGGGTTATCAAGCCGGTTTATTGAACTACGTAATGAGGTGCGTCACAGAGCTGGACGCGCTGCGGGAACGTTGAGTGAGCGCGAAGTGTCCGATACACCGACACCGGAGACGTGCGGGCCCAACGCTGACTCGGCCCGACGGATGCGCAGTGCATCCTGGTTCCCGATTCAAGTGGGGCGCTATTTGTTCGTTTTGCTTCTGCATGGTGTCTACGGATGGCGCTACAGGTGAATCTCACACCACTCCATGAAGCTACGGTGGCACGTGCGAGCCTGCTTGATGTTCGTGCCGCAGGTTTCGGTGAGCCAATCGGTGAAGATCGTGGGGTCACGGTTGAGAATAAGGAACTTGCCTAGCACGGCGTACGCCTGCAACACATCAATGTCGGACAGTAAAGGCCTTGATGGTATATCGGGCAATGCCGTACGACAATGCAGCATGTCTGATGTTTACTGTCTGTGTCGGATGGCCTCCTACCGCCAGACGTCCGGACAGTATCGGACGAAAGTACGGCTATGGGTGAAGGTCACTCTTTCATTGTTTCACCGAGGTGGTGGTGTGTCATTGCATTATGCTGTTTTCACTGGCTATCGGATCTCCCGTGTTGGATAAGAAGAGCGCATGTCGGATCGCCATCACACACCAGACAGTATCTGATAGTGACGTAAACATGTGCTTAATGCCATAGCAAAGGCACCTGATATGCCACTGCCGTAATGTCATATCTGTCGTAATATGAACCTACCTTGCAGAATCCTTGCTGTCGGAGTCGACAACCCAGCATCGAGTTGATGCCCGGCATCACCTCCACGTCCTTGTCGTCCATCGCCTCCTGAACGAACTTGTTGTACTTCACTGAGCCGCGGCCCTCGCTGTAGAGCAACAGGCAATGTACCACATACAGGCCGCTCAGATATATCAGAGACAGAGAGAGAGAGAGAGAGAGAGAGAGAGAGAGAGAGAGAGAGAGAGAGAGAGAAGAGAGAGAGAGAGAGAGAGAGAGAGAGAGAGAAAAGAGAGACAGAGAGACAGAGAGACGAGAGAGAGAGAGAGAGAGAGAGAGAGAGAGAGAGAGAGAGAGAGAGAGAGAGAGAGAGAGAGAGAGAGAGAGAGAGAGAGAGAGAGAGAGAGAGAGAGAGAGAGAGAGAGAGAGAGAGAGAGAGAGAGAGAGAGAGAGAGAGAGAGAGAGAGAGAGAGAGAGAGAGAGAGAGAGAGAGAGAGAGAGAGAGAGAGAGAGAGAGAGAGAGAGAGAGAGAGAGAGAGAGAGAGAGAGAGAGAGAGAGAGAGAGAGAAGAGAGAGAGAGAGACAGAGAGACAGAGAGACAGAGAGACAGAGAGACAGAGAGACAGAGAGACAGAGAGACAGAGAGACAGAGAGACAGAGAGAGAGGAGAGAGGAGAGAGGAGAGAGAGAAGGGAGAGAGAGGAGAGAGAGACAGAGAGAGAGAGAGGGGAGAGAGAGAGGAGAAAGAGAAGAGAGTGAGGAGAGAGAGAGGAGAGAGAGGAGAGAGAGAGAAAGGGGGGAAGAGAGAACGGAAAAAGGGAGAGAGACAGAGGAGAGAGAGAGAGAGAGAGAGAGAGAGAGAGAGAGAGAGAGAAAGGGGGAGAGATAAAGGGATAAAGGGAGAGAGACAGGGAGAGCGAGAGAGAGAGGGAGAGAGAGAGGGAAAGGGAGTGAGGGAGGGAGGGAGGAAGGGAGAGAGAATGCACGCACGCACGCACTCGAGGCACCTAAACACACGCGCAGCTTTAACCATTGGCTTTCCCCCGAAGCTCTCCAAAATACACACACCTCGTGGCTATAAATAATCCTACCTCCAGCCCTCCTCTATCCAAAATATTGTGGACTCAGTCCTTTCCTACCAAGCCCACCCCCACTCCGCCCATATGACAGCACGTATATCCATAGTTGGACCTGCGACGTGTTTGAGATCAAAGAGCCATGAGTTACTGTCATACGGACGGACGGACTGACGGACGGACGGACGGACGGACGGACGGACGGACGGACGGACGGACGGACGGACGGACGGACGGACGGACGGACGGACGGACGGACGGACGGACGGACGGACGGACGGACGGACGGACGGACGGACGGACGGACGGACGGACGGACGGACGGACGGACGGACGGACGGACGGACGGACGGACGGACGACGACGACGACGGACGACGACGGACGGACGGACGGACGGACGGACGGACGGACGGACGGACGGACGGACGGACGGACGGACGGACGGACGGACGGACGGACGGACGGACGGACGGACGGACGGACGGACGGACGGACGGACGGACGGACGGACGGACGGACGGACGGACGGACGGACGGACGGACGGACGGACGGACGGACGGACGGACGGACGGACGGACGGACGGACGGACGGACGGACGGACGGACGGACGTTGTCATTTTGTCGACGTGCCTATCTAGACAGTAGCATCGAGCTATGTTGTTCATGGTATCAAGGGCGATGTTGGTCATGGTTACTCTCATTTTTGTCTTCCTTTCCTCTCCTCACGTTCCATCACTGCGTTCTCTATCAAGAGTCTCCAACTCATTCTATCTTTTGCTATTGTCCTCCATTCGTCTTTTATTCTTTCTAGGTCTCTCTTAACGCAGTCCTCCCGTCGCATTCTCGATCTTCGTCGCCTCCTTTTTCCCTCCACTTTCTGGAGCTCTACCAATTTTTCATCTCCCATTCCTTCCACCACAAGTCCGGCCCATTTCAACCTTCTTCTCACCCGTCTCTTCTTAAAACTTTCCTTCATTCCAACCTGCATTCCTAGTTCGTCCATTCTTCTCTTATCCGCTCTTTTCACACCCACGATTCTTCGTATCCAGTTATTTTCGCAAACTTGTACCTTCACCTGTTGTTTCTTTGTTAGCGCCATCGTTTCTAAGCCACACATGTATGCCGTGGTAACATATTTGCACACGAGATGAGCACCGTTCCATTTAGTTTACGTCTCCCATCACCCCTTTGACTTCTCTCCAAGAGTCTGCTCCTGCTATAATCCTCCCAGTTGATCTGATGAGATAAGGTTCCTGGTGTCCCAAGGAGATTGCGGGTCATATAAGTAAAGTGCTCCAAGATAAAGACGGATTTAGACGGATTCTAGCTGGTGGGCGTAAGAGAACTGCATTTTATTCAAGACAGGACTTCGGCTGCGTTTGGCTGATACGTGTTTGTTTGACCATCGGAACCGATGATGTCAATAGTGCAGTCTTCGCTGACGAGTGCAGGAGTGGCTCGTCAGTCCAATCCTGGATACACACACTCTGGGACAGCGGGGGCACTGGAAGGAGGCCCCGTCTCACAGCTATAGAGGAAATTCGTGAGCACGACTGCCAACATTTTGATTTTCGTGGACAGCTTGATGTTCCTGTGATTCATAACTCGGGAGCGCAGGCGACCGAGGGACTGGCTAGCTTTACTGATATGACACGCAATCTCCTTGTCGAGGAAGCATCAGAAGATATGAGTTTCCCCAGATAACTGAAGTGATCGGCCGCCTTCAGTTCCGTTCCCGCTATGGACATTTTGGGTGGGAGGAGGGGCTGTAGTGCCTGGAGCACGGCAGAAGGGCACAGTCATCAACAGACAATGCGTCGAGGTTCAGTCACTCGAGCGTCTTAGTCTTGGCGTTCAGTTTGCGTAGGTCTAAAAGAGAGCCACCCAGTCTGTAGCAAAGATACACTCCTCTCTCAATGTCATGTAGAGCAGGGGTCAGCATCAGGTCACGTTGAATAACACAGGAGCCAGGACGCCGCCCTGTTTCACTCCGTTTGTGATCTCGATCGGTGTTGAGGCATCGCCAGTGGCGAGGACAATCCCTTCGTGCCTCATGGAATAGGCGAATGAGGTTGTTGAACTTTCTGGGACAGCCAAGCTTAGCGAGTATGACCCAGAGTGCCTCCCTGTTGACAGCGTCGGAGGCCTTCACCAAGTCTATGAAGACTGCGCAGAGATCCACATGCTGCTCGATGTATTTCTCTTGGACCTATCTGACCGAGAAGACCACATCGGCATGGTCTGAATCCACACTGGGCTTCTGGCAGGGATTTATCCGAGGCATGGCTGATTAGGCGATTGAAGATGACTCGTGCAAGCATCTTCCCAGCAATGTACAAAAGCGAGATACTTCTGTAACTGCCACAATCAGAGCTAAAACACTTGTTCTTAAACAGGGAGATAACCTGGCATCCTTGAAGTATTGTGGCATGGTTTCTTCTTCCCATATACTGATCAGAATGTCGTGGAAAGAACGTAGAGTTTCTGGGATCCCATCCATGCCAGCTGCCCTACCTTAACTTGTCTTGCCAAGTGCCTTTCTGACCTTATTCAGAGTGGGAGGTAGGTCAAGGTCGACCAGAGTGGGCTTTTGTGGGATCATGTCCAGGGCTTCTGAGTCAATCAGCAGGTTGGAGAACTATTCCCTCCAGCTTGCCTTGTCCTTCAGCAGTGTGCTACCGTCAGCAGAGAGCACGGGTGCCGTGGCTGGTTTTGATGGTCCATAAACAGCTATTAATGAGCTGAAAAACGTCTTGGAGTTGTTAGAATCCGCACAAAGTGTTTAACTTCATCTGCTTTGAGGTCCCACCAGGTGTCCTGCGTGGTGCATAGTTCTCTTTGAGCTTTTCTCTGGAGGTGTTTGAAGCGGTCTTTCTTCGATGGGGAGTTCATATCGTTCTGCCACCCGATGTAGGCAGCACGCATGTCCTCCAGCAGTTTGTTGATCTCCTCGTTATTTTTTTTATCAAACCAGTCTTGCTGGGATCGCACCTTTGGACCAAGGACCTCAACTGCTGACCCTGTCATTATCTGTTTGAATTGGTTCCACCTTTCAGTTGGGTCTCTAGTTAGTGTGGTCCAATCAATTAAAATTCATGGTGCTTCTGGTACTTTTCTCGTACAGTAGGATTCTCCAGCTTTGTGACATTGAACTTGGCTCTGGCTAGTTTGGGCTTTTTGCGGTGGACTGGAGTGATGTGCAGACTGAAGATAGATCTGATCAACCTATGGTCAGTCCAACACTCAGCTCCTCGCAAGGCTCTGCTGATCCTGGCATCACATATATCGCTTCTGCGGACAATGACATGATCGTTGAGGTGCCATTGCTTGGATATGGGATGCATCCACGAGGTGTTGTACTTGCTGACCATTCTGAAAAGGGTGTTGGTGATTGTAAGGTCATTCTCAGCGCACATAATGAGCATCATCAGTCCATTGTCGTTCATCTTCCCCAGTCCGTGAGGGCCCATCACTCCCTCCCAACTGTTGAAGTCACTCCCAACTCTTGCGTTAAAAACACCAAGTATGATGATCTTGTCACTTTACGATAGAGTCGACGTTCTCATAGAGAACACCTCCATTTCTTCGTCGCTACTGGTCAAGATTGGAGAGAGGTGCAGAAGCAGAATTGAGACGAAGAGCTGCACAAAACCTGCGCATGAAGGAGATTTTAGTGGGGAAACTGTTGCCCTGGAGCAACCCCACCCTCTGGAGCAACCCCACGCTCTGGAGCAGCCCCACCCTCTCGGCCGCAGAAGACGACATCCAGTGGCACTATGAGACGTTACGTTACGACTGGCAACTTGCTGGGCTGCAGTGGATGGCCAAGCCTTCTTCGTGCTTCGGCGTGAACTATGCATTCCACGGTGCACTGCTGTCCTACCTTCGTGGCCGCTGAACCTCACTCACTAGAGGTTTCCTCCGTCCTGTTCCCCGGAACAGTCTTCGCATGCTGGGATGAGCAAGTCCCTAACTCACCAAGGGTTTCAGACCAGTCGACTGGTGGGCGTAGGAGAACTGCATTTTGTTTGGCTGGTACGTAGAGAGTAACTAACAATCTACTTTTATTTTTGAAATGCTGAATTGTGGCATGGCGCTTCAGGAGCCAAACCGTGACTGAATACTAAGTCAATAAATACCGACGGGCGTGTGGCACACACCACCTAACGTTGAACTAGGTGCAGCGTGCGTACAAGGGACAAACATGGTCACCAACCGCGGTCTGTTTGTCACAGGTATGGATAGACCAACCCACGTAAAGCTTCATGCGTTTATAAACAGGTAACTGTTACCTTGCTGTCAATGACTGTCTCAGTGTGTGTTTCAAGATGCGGGGATGAAAGCATTTGCTAGACGAACCAATAGACGTACCGCTAGACGAACGGCGAACAAAGAAGCGAAAACAAAAACGTCAACATGACACGGCGCAAAACGACACACTCTTAGTCGGCACACTGTGGGACTTCCAGTCAAAGTGTTGACACAGGTCAGTTCCGAATGATAGTGCTGGCACAGCTAACAAACGATGATGTGGGTTATATATATATATATATATATATATATATATATATATATATATATATATATATATATATATATATATATATATATATATATATATATATATTTCTAGTAACAAACGATGATGTGGGTTATATATATATATATATATATACATATAATTATATATATATATATATATATATATATATATATATATATATATATAACCCACATCATCGTTTGTTAGCAGTGCCAGCACTATCATTCGGAACTGACCTGTGTCAAAACTATATATATATATATATATATATATATATATATATATATCCGTATTGGGCATGAACATGTCATGCGCACATACAAACATATATGCACTGCATCTGTAGTCCTAATGGGTCATCCAACCATCTCCTACTATAGAAATAAGATGATGATACACACGGCTCTTGAAGGACTGAGTACCACTGTCATTGATCTCACCAACGACACTCTCAGGAGGTCCATTCCAGAAGTGTATCACGGAGTGGGTGAAAGTTCTGCTACTGGAATAGCTTCTTGAGATTGGTTCGGTGAGCCCATGTCTTGGCACAGACAGACTGGTGCGGGTTGCTCGTCTAACCACATAAGGCTGAGGAAGCATCAGCGTCAGATCTGGTGAACATAAGCGGGTGTGCATTTTGTACAGCACAGTTGTAGCAGCCACCTGCTGTCTATGGTGTAATGAGGGGATGTTTAGATCCACTCTTGCCTGCTGTTCGTTTACACCAATGATCTTCAGTGTTTTATTCTGTGTGGAGTCGAGAAGTTCAAGGGTATTGGTCGGGGCACTCACGCAGCATAGTGAATCGTACTCCACGACACAGCCAACTTGGGCCTTGTGCACTGTGGCTCTCCCCACGACATTCAGTTCGTTAGCAACCTTCCTTAGTGCGCCTAGATTCTTTTGTCCAGCTATAGCTGTAATGATTCAAATGTGCTTAGTCCAGATGAGCTTCCTACCAACAGTGACACCTACGATTTCCAGCTCATCTTTCTCAGGCAGTTTGATATCTCCGAAAATTAGGTCTAACTTTGTGGGATTCCTCTTTCTTGAGATGGTCGTTGTACTAGCATGGATCAAAGGTTACTTTCCACGTGTCTGCTCAGTTCCTCATTCTCACAAAGGTCCCTGCTCAGACTTGCAGTTACACACCTCCTATCATTACCGGATCTGATCCCACAGAATAGTGGTACTGAAAAAGAACAAGTGTTGTTTCAGCAAAGTCTATGAGACGGAGTAGATTATCTGAAGTAGTAAATAAACGACCTGACAGTGACAGCAGTCACCAAACAAAAGGACGCACGGATAAGTGAACTGAAAAGTTAGTCAACACAACGGAGACACAGCTGGATACCCTTGAACAATATTCCGCCGCGCTTATTTGCGGTTCCATGGCCTCAAGGAAACAAGGACGGGGAATATAGAAGCCAATATCATTAACATGATAAATAACGAAACAGGTCTCACTCCCCGCTTCAAACGACTGAACTTGTATGCTGTCATCGAACCGGACGTAAGCCAAGTCAGCCCGGTCACCTTCGCCCCGTGCTGGTCAAGTTTGAGTGCGAAAGCCGCCGAGACACCATCTTGCGGCAGCGAGGAAACCTCAAGAAGTCCGATACTATCTCTAACCGTGTATCTTCGTCAATGAAGATCTCACTGCCACACGTGCCTTGCTGGCATATCAGGCAGGAAAGCTCAGAAAGGAAGGTAATATTGCTGACAAGTGGTCGGTAAATGGTAAAATCATAATCAAAGACAAATTCAGCAAGATTGTCGTTGTGACAACAAAGTTAAATATTAACAAGTTTTAGTAATTGATTTGGTAACTGCATTATTGATGCAAAACAAGATTATGATCCATAAAATGAATGGTTAGAAAAGAAGCACCGTTTTATATTTTAACTTGCTTCAAGGGTAAAAGAGGTGTTAATTATATCTTGTCATTTACCCTGTGACCTATGGTTGTACCTTTAACGTATTTTTCGTTATATTTATTATGTTTTTCTTTGCGCTCTGTACTTTTTGAATTATTAACAATACCCCTATTGGCAAAGGTATCATTGTATGTATTAATGAATGACCATCAGTGGTACTTTACTTACTGACTGCCACGATATCTGGTTTTGTGGATCTGATATAGAAGTGATATTAATATTATTTTATTTTGTTTTCAGTAAAATGAAAGTGTATATATGTACGGAAACAAGCTGCTTTTTATGTTAACATTAATGTATATTAGTGTAAAATTAAACAGCAATATTAATTTATTTTCAACACATGATATTTTTGTGCATGTATGTGATGGAAAATGCATTGGTTAAAATGCATGTCTGATACGTTTAAGTAATTCTGCGATTTGCAATGTTTGCAATATGAAAAATTTGATTGATTTTTTTACAATAATGTCAATATATGTCTACGTAAACAGATCGTTCAAATGATGTTTTTTATTATTATTTCACTGCCATGTATTATACCATGTATACAAAAACGTTTACGTATAATTTGTATTATTTATGTAATTTATCATGAACTATTCTGTACAACATGCAGCGCCTATTGCCTTTATCCAGTTGTCCACCATTCGTAAGTAGCCATTACCGGGCATACGACAGTAGCATGTTCGTCACACTAAAAGGTTATTTAATGTTCACTCCTTATTTAGTATACACAAACATCACCGCCTTGTAGGGGCGAACATCTTGTGATCTAGAAGTAAAAGAGATAGTACCTCATTGTCAGCAATTAGTTGTCTGCTCTCTGCCGATGCGTGTCTTGGTGTTACGGAGAATTACGTCACAACATGGCAAGTCTCGCGCTGCGACGACATCTCGTGAGATCTTGATCACTCGCGACAGAGGCGCCATTTTTCACCACTACGTCAACTACACGTCCTCGCAAGCCAGGGGCCGTTGCGTTGCGCTACATTACCCCTGGCTGATTGCCCCAAATAGAAGACGGATAGACGTCTGGTGGGAATCCCAATATAAAGACCAATTCGCATCGTAAACATTCTATAGGGGCCCATAACACGAACAGCGTGTGGCTGAAATCGCCCAAAATTGCATCACATGACCGAAGGTCGATCACACTCCTCATGGCCGATTTCACTGGGTGAGGTTAAAAGAGGAGCTTTCCAAAAATATGTTCCAATGGTTATGTAGACTGGTGCTAAGGTAATCAGCCGCAACGACCCCTGGCGGGCGAG
Source organism: Ridgeia piscesae (assembly GCA_025642075.2). Classification (NCBI taxonomy): domain Eukaryota; kingdom Metazoa; phylum Annelida; class Polychaeta; order Sabellida; family Siboglinidae; genus Ridgeia; species Ridgeia piscesae. Next base: position 663,322 of record JAODUO010000015.1, on the reverse strand, counting down.
GATGTTTATGGCATTCAGTTAGGCAAAGTAGGCTCGTAACTAGTCGCGGGTGTTAATGAGCGCCATCCAAGCACGCACGCACGTACACACGCACGTATATAAACACGCACACCAAACGCATGCATGCACACGCACGCGCACGCGCACGCGCACGCGCACTCGCGCACGCGCACGCGCACGCGCACGCGCACGCGCACGCGCACGCGCACGCGCACGCGCACGCGCACGCGCACAAACACAAACACAAACACAAACACAAACACAAACACAAACACAAACACAACACAACACAAACACAAACACAAACACAAACACAAACACAAACACAACACACACACACACACACACACACACACACACACACACACACACACACACACACACACACACACACACACACACACACACACACACACACACACACACACACACACACACACACACACACACACACACACACACACACACACACACACACACACACACACACACACACACACACACACACACACACACACACACACACACACACACACACACACACACACACACACACACACACACACACACACACACACACACACACACACACACACACACACACACACACACACACACACACACACACACACACACACACACACACACACACACACACACACACACACACACACACACACACACACACACACACACACACACACACACACACACACACACACACACACACACACACACACACACACACACACACACACACACACACACACACACACACACACACACACACACACACACACACACACACACACACACACACACACACACACACACACACACACACACACACACACACACACACACACACACACACACACACACACACACACACACACACACACACACACACACACACACACACACACACACACACACACACACACACACACACACACACACACACACACACACACACACACACACACACACACACACACACACACACACACACACACACACACACACACACACACACACACACGAAAGCTTTGTCTATATCGACGTTTTTCCGAGAAGACAAATACCTGTAACAAAGCCTAATTTAGCTGATCATGGAGTCTATGAAAATCTGATGTCTCGCAGAAAGCTCTCCTGCCTTCGCGAGTATTAAGTGCGAACTCTTAATTAGCACGTGAGAAATACACACGCACACATATACACGCACGCACATGCACGCACACGCACACACGCACACACGCACACACGCACACGCGCATATACACACGCGCGCGCGCACGCTCGCAAACACGACGCTCTCAGTCTCAGACTGAGTCATAATTATAACCTCCCCCAAAGAACAACAAACTAATTATAATATAAGTTTCAAATTGGTACACATTTTTAATGACCTATTGCTACCATATCGTTACACCAAAATTCGACAGCCCTGTGTGTAGCGGCGGTCACCGCCCGGTGATACGACTGCGTTTACCAAACCGTAACGTTTGGTGAAAATCGAAGCTGTTTACGGCTAACGAATATGGAGTAGATGGGATGTTTCAGTCGGCGTGTTAACCACGACGGGCTTTCGGTAGACGAACGAACGGTTCTCCGTGACTTGTAGTGACACCAGGCGACTTGCGTGGACACGACGACGGTAGGGCAACACTGCGACAGGCATGATAATCCAAGACACGTCCGTGCGGCTCTCGTCGATTCGGATTGGTTCTCTCGGAATCACGTGTTTCGCCTCGACGATTCGGATTGGTTCTCTCGGAATCACGTGTTTCGCCTCGACCATTCGGATTGGTTGTCCCGGAAACACGTTCGCCTCGAGACGCGATCAGCGCACGCGGACGTCGCCGCTTGAGCGTGTAGCGGTGTAGCGGAGGCACGCGCGGTTCGCCGGCCGGCCGCGCTCACTTGAAGGCGGAGCTCCACGCGTCGAGACACTTGAAGCACTCGAGCGCCTGCTGCGAACTCGCCCCTGTCTGCTCGGCGAGCCACCGGACGAACGAGTAGCGGTCCTTGTCCATCACCATGAACTTGCCGAGAAGGCTGGTCGCCTGCAACGCAAACAACAACAACAACAACGCGTCAACGTCCTAGCATTGTCCCGAACGTTCGCTGGCCAGTAGACTGGCCGTCACGTGAGTTTATTTTCAAGTGGACACTACAAGGAAACGTACACACGATATGCAGTAATACAATTATAAATAAACAGTGTATCCGTTTTGGAAGTGGGGGAAGGTACACGTGGTGCACAGGCTAACCTCGTTTAGCGGTCACCTCAATGATACAGCCAACTCACAATTAAGGTCACCAGTAAAATAGATCCAATTTCGCCCCATAAGTTATATGCAATTAACATTGTTGATACGGTCACCTCGGTAATTAGGTCACGTTTATGTATGCGAAAGAGTGGCATATGCTCGGTAGCCAAGGGTCGTTGCGCTGCGCTACTTTACGCCTGGCTAATCGTCTCCGCAAACCTCTGGAGTGATTCACGTTATAGCAGTTGACTACGCCAGTCGCTACTGCGTCAGCCGCGAGAACAGCACAAATATTCACCCCAATTTGAAGACGGATACAGGACTTGTGGGAATTCTAATATAACGACCCATTCGCATCCTAAAACATTGGATATAAGAGCAGCAGAAAGCTCTCCTGCCTTCGCGAGTATTAAGTGCGAACTCTTAATTAGCACGTGAGAAATATCGACGCATCCTTCTATGTGCCGCAGACTGAGAGTTGTCGAGGGGGAAGAGCTGTGTAAACGCCACGCACGCACGCACGCACACGCATACACACGCCCATACACACGCACACATACACACGCACGCACATGCACGCACACGCACACGCACACACACGCACACGCGCATATACACACGCGCGCGCGCACGCTCGCAAACACGACGCTCTCAGTCTCAGACTGAGTCATAATTATAACCTCCCCCAAAGAACAACAAACTAATTACAATATAAGTTTCAAATTGGTACACATTTTTAATGACCTATTGCTACCATATCGTTACACCAAAATTCGACAGCCCTGTGTGTAGCGGCGGTCACCGCCCGGTGATACGACTGCGTTTACCAAACCGTAACGTTTGGTGAAAATCGAAGCTGTTTACGGCTAACGAATATGGAGTAGATGGGATGTTTCAGTCGGCGTGTTAACCACGACGGGCTTTCGGTAGACGAACGAACGGTTCTCCGTGACTTGTAGTGACACCAGGCGACTTGCGTGGACACGACGACGGTAGGGCAACACTGCGACAGGCATGATAATCCAAGACACGTCCGTGCGGCTCTCGTCGATTCGGATTGGTTCTCTCGGAATCACGTGTTTCGCCTCGACGATTCGGATTGGTTCTCTCGGAATCACGTGTTTCGCCTCGACCATTCGGATTGGTTGTCCCGGAAACACGTTCGCCTCGAGACGCGATCAGCGCACGCGGACGTCGCCGCTTGAGCGTGTAGCGGTGTAGCGGAGGCACGCGCGGTTCGCCGGCCGGCCGCGCTCACTTGAAGGCGGAGCTCCACGCGTCGAGACACTTGAAGCACTCGAGCGCCTGCTGCGAACTCGCCCCTGTCTGCTCGGCGAGCCACCGGACGAACGAGTAGCGGTCCTTGTCCATCACCATGAACTTGCCGAGAAGGCTGGTCGCCTGCAACGCAAACAACAACAACAACAACGCGTCAACGTCCTAGCATTGTCCCGAACGTTCGCTGGCCAGTAGACTGGCCGTCACGTGAGTTTATTTTCAAGTGGACACTACAAGGAAACGTACACACGATATGCAGTAATACAATTATAAATAAACAGTGTATCCGTTTTGGAAGTGGGGGAAGGTACACGTGGTGCACAGGCTAACCTCGTTTAGCGGTCACCTCAATGATACAGCCAACTCACAATTAAGGTCACCAGTAAAATAGATCCAATTTCGCCCCATAAGTTATATGCAATTAACATTGTTGATACGGTCACCTCGGTAATTAGGTCACGTTTATGTATGCGAAAGAGTGGCATATGCTCGGTAGCCAAGGGTCGTTGCGCTGCGCTACTTTACGCCTGGCTAATCGTCTCCGCAAACCTCTGGAGTGATTCACGTTATAGCAGTTGACTACGCCAGTCGCTACTGCGTCAGCCGCGAGAACAGCACAAATATTCACCCCAATTTGAAGACGGATACAGGACTTGTGGGAATTCTAATATAACGACCCATTCGCATCCTAAAACATTGGATATAAGAGCAGCAGAAAGCTCTCCTGCCTTCGCGAGTATTAAGTGCGAACTCTTAATTAGCACGTGAGAAATATCGACGCATCCTTCTATGTGCCGCAGACTGAGAGTTGTCGAGGGGGAAGAGCTGTGTAAACGCCACGCACGCACGCACGCACACGCATACACACGCCCATACACACGCACACATACACACGCACGCACATGCACGCACACGCACACGCACACACACGCACACGCGCATATACACACGCGCGCGCGCACGCTCGCAAACACGACGCTCTCAGTCTCAGACTGAGTCATAATTATAACCTCCCCCAAAGAACAACAAACTAATTACAATATAAGTTTCAAATTGGTACACATTTTTAATGACCTATTGCTACCATATCGTTACACCAAAATTCGACAGCCCTGTGTGTAGCGGCGGTCACCGCCCGGTGATACGACTGCGTTTACCAAACCGTAACGTTTGGTGAAAATCGAAGCTGTTTACGGCTAACGAATATGGAGTAGATGGGATGTTTCAGTCGGCGTGTTAACCACGACGGGCTTTCGGTAGACGAACGAACGGTTCTCCGTGACTTGTAGTGACACCAGGCGACTTGCGTGGACACGACGACGGTAGGGCAACACTGCGACAGGCATGATAATCCAAGACACGTCCGTGCGGCTCTCGTCGATTCGGATTGGTTCTCTCGGAATCACGTGTTTCGCCTCGACGATTCGGATTGGTTCTCTCGGAATCACGTGTTTCGCCTCGACCATTCGGATTGGTTGTCCCGGAAACACGTTCGCCTCGAGACGCGATCAGCGCACGCGGACGTCGCCGCTTGAGCGTGTAGCGGTGTAGCGGAGGCACGCGCGGTTCGCCGGCCGGCCGCGCTCACATGAAGGCGGAGCTCCACGCGTCGAGACACTTGAAGCACTCGAGCGCCTGCTGCGAACTCGCCCCTGTCTGCTCGGCGAGCCACCGGACGAACGAGTAGCGGTCCTTGTCCATCACCATGAACTTGCCGAGAAGGCTGGTCGCCTGCAACGCAAACAACAACAACAACAACGCGTCAACGTCCTAGCATTGTCCCGAACGTTCGCTGGCCAGTAGACTGGCCGTCACGTGAGTTTATTTTCAAGTGGACACTACAAGGAAACGTACACACGATATGCAGTAATACAATTATAAATAAACAGTGTATCCGTTTTGGAAGTGGGGGAAGGTACACGTGGTGCACAGGCTAACCTCGTTTAGCGGTCACCTCAATGATACAGCCAACTCACAATTAAGGTCACCAGTAAAATAGATCCAATTTCGCCCCATAAGTTATATGCAATTAACATTGTTGATACGGTCACCTCGGTAATTAGGTCACGTTTATGTATGCGAAAGAGTGGCATATGCTCGGTAGCCAAGGGTCGTTGCGCTGCGCTACTTTACGCCTGGCTAATCGTCTCCGCAAACCTCTGGAGTGATTCACGTTATAGCAGTTGACTACGCCAGTCGCTACTGCGTCAGCCGCGAGAACAGCACAAATATTCACCCCAATTTGAAGACGGATACAGGACTTGTGGGAATTCTAATATAACGACCCATTCGCATCCTAAAACATTGGATATAAGAGCAGCGTGTAACTGAAATACCCCCAAAATATATCACATGACCGGAAGCCAACAATACTCTTCGTGGGTACTGGTACTGGAGGGACTGGTACCGAAGATACCGATACTGAAGGTACGGGTACTGAAGGTACTGATGCCGAAGGTATTTGTAGTGAAGGTACTGTTACTGGAGGTATTGATACTAAAGGTCCTGGTACTAAATGTACGGGTAATGAATGTACTGATACTGAAGGTATTTGTAGTGAAGGTACTGTTACTGGAGGTATTGATACTAAAGGTACTGGTACTAAATGTACGGGTACTGAATGTACTGATACGGAAGGTATTTGTAGTGAAGGTACTGTTACTGGAGGTATTGATACTAAAGGTCCTGGTACTAAATGTACGGGTACTGAATGTACTGATACGGAAGGTATTTGTAGTGAAGGTACTGTTACTGGAGGTATTGATACTAAAGGTCCTGGTACTAAATGTACGGGTACTGAATGTACTGATACGGAAGGTATTTGTAGTGAAGGTACTGTTACTGGAGGTATTGATACTAAAGGTCCTGGTACTAAATGTACGGGTACTGAATGTACTGATACTGAAGGTATTTGTAGTGAAGGTACTGTTACTGGAGGTATTGATACTAAAGGTCCTGGTACTAAATGTACGGGTACTGAATGTACTGATACTGAAGGTATTTGTAGTGAAGGTATTGTTACTGGAGGTATTGATACTAAAGGTCCTGGTACTAAATGTACCGGTACTGAATGTACTGATACTGACGGAACCGACACTGAAGGTACTTGTACTGAAGGTACTGATATTGAAGGTACTGATATTGAAGATACTGGTACTGAACGTACTGGTACTAAAGGTATTGATACTGAAGGTACTGGTACTGAAGGTATGTGTATTGTAGGTACTGATACTGGAGGTACTGATACTGTACTTGTACTGAAGATACTGGTAATGAAGGTACTGATACTGAAGGTACTGGTGCTGAAGGTACTGATACTGAAGGTACTGGTACTGACGGTACTGATACTGAAAGTACTTGTACTGAAGGTACTGATACTGAATGTACTGGTGCTGAAGATACCGATACTGAAGGTACTGGTACTGACGGTACTGATACTGAAGGTACTGATACTGAAGGTACTGATACTGAAAGTACTTGTACTGAAGGTACTGATACTGAATGTACTGGTGCTGAAGATACTGATACTGAAGGTACTGGTACTGACGGTACTGATACTGAAGGTACTGGTACTGACGGTACTGGTACTGAAGGTACTGGTACTGACGGTACTGATACTGAAGGTACTGGTACTGAAGGTACTGATACTGAATGTACTTTATAGGCGGCGTAGAATGAGTAAAACGTAGAGACGTATCCTTAATGGCAATGTTATGAAAAAGCGAATTGCAATAGTCTATTCTAATAGCAGAGCTAATCCATCCAAGCTGGGGGCTCTTAAACACACAGCGCCCTCACACGGATGGTATAAAAACTTAAAACAGATACCGTACTAAACGACGAGACGTCCGAGATTGAGCGAGATGTGTGCGCGTTTGGTTCCACGGGGGAGGCGGGGGAGGGGGGCGGGGGTGCCGCAGCTCTGCTACTAGTGACTAGCGCATTTGCAATGACCCAGGGAGACTCACCCTGCCGTAGCCCTGACGGCGTAGACGACTACCGAGCACCCGGTTAATCCCCGGCAGTGTGTCGACTGGCTTCCCGTCCATCGGCTCCTTCACAAACTCCATGAACTTGATGACCGACGGAGAAGTCTCGTTCGTCTCCACCGGAGCCTTCTCTTTTGGTGGTGACGTCATCGCTAAACACAAACAAGTAAACAGGTAAGTTCTTATCTAGCGCAGTATCCAGTCCTCACGACTGCTCAAAGCGCTTTATACTTTACTTCCCTGGCAGATCTATTCAATGAGACATCATCTCAACTTCTCTGGGAAGCTTCCAGCCACGTTGCAATTAATGCGCGAATGTTGCTCGTACAAATATCCACCACTATCTATAGCCAGGTACTCACTCATACAGCTGAGTGAACTGGAGCAATGCAGAGTGAAAAACATCCCAAGGCTTCAAACGGCAGCACAGGAGTCGAAAGTCCGAAGCTCTACCCCTGAGCCAATGCGCTCTACAAAGCAAGCATGGTGCATGACCCGCGCTAACGTTAAAAAACATATATATGCAAAATAGTTTGGGATTCGTAACTGTGACAAAAAGCCTAGGCCTAGCTGTTCCTTTTGTGGCAAATATATGTTTTGTACTGTATGTGACACGGCTATATGTAGAACCTGATTAATGTAACTGTTATGTTTGCACCTTTATCGAAGCGTAAGTTTGCTTTCCGTGATAAATAAATACGGAAATATGCAAGATAGCCCTGTGAAATAGAATCCAAGGCACTTAAACCATGAAACGAAGCGTAGAGAACGCTACTATCACTTACAGCGTGTTGCCATTCATCCACTAGAAGAGTTAATATGGCCGGGGAATAATTTCGTAGTTCATTTGACCATATCCATGTCCCAAAAACATTTTCTAGACTAGGGTATTCAAATTGCCAAAGAACTATCGCTTCCAATCAATCCGCCTAGAACAAATAGGAGAATATATACGATGGCAATCTGTGTGACGTTAATGTTGTTCCTTGGTAACTACAAACATATTGCGGCCACAAAGAATGTTTTAACCACAGAATGTTTTAACGTCATACCTGCGGTTTGGTGATTGTACTGCTGCATTGTGCTGATGATGTTACAGAGCTCCGCAGCGATGAAAGTAGGACGACTTTCTTGTCCGTCCTGTTCTTAAGATGTTATAGTTAGTTCTGTATGTAACGTTCCAAGTTTTAAAACGTGACGTAACGTAACGCGCTCGAAGGACGTTGTTTTCTTCGCGGGGTTTGTTGTCGAATGTCGCGTGATTTGTGGTCGGACATAAATACACGATTGTGTGCGTGTGCGTGTGCGTGTGCGTGTGCGTGTGCGTGTGCGTGTGCGTGTGCGTGTGCGTGTGCGTGTGCGTGTGCGTGTGCGTGTGCGTGTGCGTGTGCGTGTGCGTGTGCGTGTGCGTGTGCGTGTGCTGTGCGTGTGCGTGTGCGTGTGCGTGTGCGTGTGCGTGTGCGTGTGCGTGTGCGTGTGCGTGTGCGTGTGCGTGTGCGTGTGCGTGTGCGTGTGCGTGTGCGTGTGCGTGTGCGTGTGCGTGTCGTGTGCGTGTGCGTGTGCGTGTGCGTGTGCGTGTGCGTGTGCGTGTGCGTGTGCGTGTGCGTGTGCGTGTGCGTGTGCGTGTGCGTGTGCGTGTGCGTGTGCGTGTGCGTGTGCGTGTGCGTGTGCGTGTGCGTGTGCGTGTGCGTGTGCGTGTGCGTGTGCGTGTGCGTGTGCGTGTGCGTGTGCGTGTGCGTGTGCGTGTGCGTGTGCGTGTGCGTGTGCGTGTGCGTGTGCGTGTGCGTGTGCGTGGTGTGCGTGTGCGTGTGCGTGTGCGTGTGCGTGTGCGTGTGCGTGTGCGTGTGCGTGTGCGTGTGCGTGTGCGTGTGCGTGTGCGTGTGCGTGTGCGTGCGTGCGTCGCGTGCGCGTGCGCGTGCGCGTGCGCGTGCGCGTGCGCGTGCGCGTGCGCGTGCGCGTGCGCGTGCGCGTGCGCGTGCGCGTGCGCGTGTATGTGTGCCTGTGTGCGTGCGTGTAACTATAAAAATATGGCAATATAAGTTAGTCACATGAACATAATGCGTGTGTACTTGCGTGCGTGTGTGCGTGCGTGCGTGCCTGCGTGCATGCTTATGTGTATGTGTGTGTGAGTTTTTGTGCGTGAGTGCGTGTGTGTGTTGGTGGGTGGGTGGGTTGGGTGGGTGGGTGGGTGGATATGCAGGAGAAGGTACAAGGAGGGTAGTTTTAGGGTGGCATACGCTTCACTTTCATCCCCTTTTCACGCTCATCATTAACCCAAATCGAGGCTCTCCAAAAACCTCCGCTGTACTGACGCTGCACTCCACTCTGGGAGAGTTAGTGTTGGATATTTCCCACAGCAACATTCAATATTTTTGACTTTACATGACTTCACTTAGCAAAAGCCTCCAATAGGGTCGTCTGCCGCCATATGGTTGTTGTACTATTTTGCCATTTTCATTCATGATCCGGTTCCTAATTACTTGAACGAGTTGTGTATTCTTCCACACACGTGCGTAACTTTCACAGCAGAACCTTCCGTTGTATTTTGTATATGTTTCCACCCAACACAAATTCATTTAGAAGGTGGGAACTATTATGTAAACAAGTTATTAAGTTGAAATTGTTTGCGCATTAGTTATTTTGACTTTTAATACGCTTCGAACAACGAGGTGGCGACCAGTTGTACATAGTCTCGTTAAGTATCGGTCAAAATCCACCGGAAACGAGAATCACTTGCGTGCCCTATTACACCCCTTCAGACATTTCACCATCAGCCTTCAGGCTCTCGCAAAATACCCCAAATACATCCCTTTGAGCCTGACCAAAACACATATTAAGGGACCACAGGGGGCACGCCAGACCTCCCGGACAGGCTTGCCATCGGTGAACGCAATGCGAAAGTGATACATTCAACGTACGCAACGTTCTGTTAAGTTCGTTTTATTGATGATTCCACCAATCAAACCCGAATTGTGGTTCCAACTGAACCACACGAAGCACGACAGGACGTGTCTCTCTCCCTCTTTTTCTCTTTAACGCTCATCCAAAGTTCACGCTACATTCACAGTGTAGTCGCTTCGCAAAGTCGACAGATCCAAGAAAGGACCCAAGTAACAACGGCACAGATTGCTCCTACAACACGACGGATACACGGAGCGAGAGTTGGCTCAGAGGAAGGTCTTGCACCAGTCGTTGAGGCACCTGTAGCAGTCGAGCGCCTGCTTGTGGTTGGCGCCGCATATGTGCTGTGCCCACATCATGAAGAGCCGCTTGTTCTTCTTCAGCATCAGGAACTTACCGAGCACCACGTAGGCCTGTCAACGTACACGTCAACGACAACAGTGAGTCGGGTCACGAGCTCGCAGCAAACATTACTCAGCAAGGACGATAGCAAACTGGTTTGTTGCACAGACATACAGACAGGCAGGCAGGCAGGCAGGCAGGCAGGCAGGCAGGCAGGCAGGCAGGCAGGCAGGCAGGCAGGCAGGCAGGCAGGCAGGCAGGCAGGCAGGCAGCAGGCAGGCAGGCAGGCAGGCAGGCAGGCAGGCAGGCAGGCAGGCAGGCAGGCAGGCAGGCAGGCAGGCAGGCAGGCAGGCAGGCAGGCAGGCAGGCAGGCAGGCAGGCAGGCAGGCAGGCAGGCAGGCAGGCAGGCAGGCAGGCAGGCAGGCAGGCAGGCAGGCAGGCAGGCAGGCAGGCAGGCAGGCAGGCAGGCAGGCAGGCAGGCAGGCAGGCAGGCAGGCAGGCAGGCAGGCAGGCAGGCAGGCAGGCAGGCAGGCAGGCAGACAGACAGACCGACCGACAGATCGACAGATCGACAGACCGACAGACCGACAGATCGACATACCGACAGACCGACAGACCGACAGACCGACAGACCGACAGACCGACAGACCGACAGACCGACAGACCGACAGACCGACAGACCGACAGATCGACATATAGACAGACAAACATATAGACAGACAGACAGACAGACAGACAGACAGACAGACAGACAGACAGACAGACAGACAGACAGACAGACAGACAGACAGACAGACAGACAGACAGACAGACAGACAGACAGACAGACAGACAGACAGACAGACAGACAGACAGACAGACAGACAGACAGACAGACAGACAGACAGACAGACAGACAGACAGACAGACAGACAGACAGACAGACAGACAGACAGACAGACAGACAGACAGACAGACAGACAGACAGACATACAGACAGACAGACAGACAGACAGACAGACAGACAGACAGACAGACAGACAGACAGACATACAGACAGACAGACAGACAGACAGACACGCAGACACGCACGCACGCACGCTCGCACGCACGCACGCACGCACGCACGCACGCACGCACACGCACGCACGCACGCACGCACGCACGCACGACACACACACACACACACACACACACACACACACACACACACAGCTATATATGACAATCGTTACCACTGTCACTGTCACTGTCCCTGTAACTGTCACTGTCACTGTCACTGTCACTGTCACTGTCACTGTCACTGTCACTGTCACTGTCACTGTCACTGTCACTGTCACTGTCACTGTCACTGTCACTAGCAATAATAACGATAACAATGGTCATCATAGTCACACATAATCATTACCATTATCATAACGTAACTATCATCATCAACATTGAAATAATCTAATCACAACAAGTAACACGTCCACCACTACGTGTACTCACCTTGTCGTACCCCGCCTGTGCGAGTCTCTCTCCCAGCACGCCTCTGATGCCTGGCAACTCCGTCACGTCCTTGAAGCCCATCGGCTCCGTAATGAACAGCTCGTACTTCACAGTCGCCGACCTCGCCATGGCTGGTAGGACACAGACACAGACAGAGACACCCACGCTGGTAGTTAGTAACAACCGGTGACAGTGTTGACGATAACGTTTTATCGCACGATTTATTTACCCGCAGTGCTACATTAAATTGTTTTAATAGTTCACCATCATTGACTTCGCCAATAGTACACGATTCACACGACCATGTGCTTCAACGCTGTGCTTTTACGAGAGTTGTTACTTCTGCTAATTCACATCATAACACTTAACGTACTGGTTATGCTGGAACGAATATCGTTTATTAGTTAGGAGTTCACTATGCAGTAAATATTAGGTCTGGGGGACATATTTCAGTGTCGCCAAATATACCAACCTTGCTTCTACAATGTCAAAGTTGTAATGGTAGACGGCGATATAATTGATTACGCCGTGATAATCCTTCAACTCGTACAACTACTGCTGTCGTTCCTCTTTTTACGCAACGTAATCACTCGTTGCTATGAAACGTGGTAACGATATTGGAGAAGAACATACGAGAGGGCGCTAGCTGTAGGTCACTCATAATTTCACGTATACTCGCACATGCGCAGTACAGCCTCCCAGTTTTACTTCACGATCACATAAACTGCTAGTCAGATGTGTTACGAATTATTAAAATAATCATCGTCCATTGGCTTCGTGATAGGGTATAAAATGTATGACTGAACTGTTTTCCTGAGGAAGTTACTATCATTATTATTCCCACTACAATCATATAAAAACAATAGTTTCATAGTAAAAAAATACAAATAGCTGGATGGCGAGAGATGTTTTAACAAGAAGTTTTTTCAGGTACCAAGACGTGAAGTGTACATTGGGTGACCGGAAGCGACGCGCGCGCAATGCTTTGTGTCTGTGACGTAGAGGGCAAGTTCCGGCTCATTAACATCCCGTCGCGCGAACGATAATCTGGGTCCCTGAGCAACGTCTCGGGACAAAGTGATAAACAGGGTTGTTTCGGTGCCAATAAAGAAACAGGTATTGTGACGCCGTTACGGCACACGTAGTGTTTCCCCTACTTGTTTCCTGATGTGTAAGGGTGGTGTACAACATTGTTGAGGCGCTAGTTCTATTTTTTTCCGCATAGTTTCCTAAAAAAAAAACATCTCCAACTCTCATCCACTTGGCCTTCTTATATCTTGCAGTCCTTCCATCTCAATTATACCCTTGCCATTATCCTGCATCCTTGTTGTTCCCTTCTGCTCGTTTTCCTACTTTTACTCCACCCATCCATACCAACTAGCCTGTCCATCTCACCCGGCTTCTTCGACTTAGCAGTCTCTCTTAAGCACAGTCGCACGTCAGTCGCTTTCCCGCGACGTTTATATTTTTCTATCCTCCCGTTGGGTTGCTGTGATTTTTCAAACCCAGCTTGGCTCGTAAAATTCCGGCTTATGTTGTTGTTGTTATCGTTTTATCAACGCCACTGTCTCCAAACTATGCACGCGTGCCGGGGTAACATACTCTATTAGGACATTATACATTTTAGCTTTTTCGAGTCTGTTCTACCCGTCATAACGTTTCACATAGTCGCTCCAGCTAGAATCCGCCGTCTCCCCTCCCCTCTACGTCTGTGCGCATATCTTCGTTAACATTTTCGCTAAGATAAGCAAAGCGAACCGCTTGCATTAATTTCAATTGTGTTGTCAACACAGCTAGCAAGTTGATTGGTAACGAACAGAAACTCGTGTCCAGTATATACAATGCTGCACTGAAAAGGAAGGCCAGACAAATATTGTACGATCCTACCCATCCTCTGAATGACGCTTTTCAGAAACTTCCGTCAGGGAGACGTCTAAAATTTCACTAGCTAAAAAGAACCTATTCAAGAAATCGTTTATACCCTCGGCCATTTTAATTTTGAATGCTAAATTTTAATGTACACTTATTATACTGATTTATCTAATCTTATGTATTTACCAATATTAGTAAATATTATTAATGTTATCACATTGTGTATTATTAAAGAACCTTTTAAGAAATAGTACTTGCTTATTTCTTTATTATTTTAGAGTACTAAGTTATATACTTAATATATTTACTTTACCAGTTTTAGTGCTGATTAGTATTATTACAATGTTAATGTGTCTTATTAACCGTATATATTATGGCTCACCAAACTTATTACTGTCGTTTTACTGTGTAACTGAAGAACAATTGCCGTGTTTAATGTGCTGTCTTAAATAGACAATAAAGTCTTTTGAATCTTGAATCTTGAATTAATCCCACTCCAGTGTTCACCTCCTCTCTTAGGTGTCCAGCCCATATAGCCTCTGTTCCCCTACCCATGCTAATACATTCGGGTTCCGCCTTACGCAAGCATACTATGTAGTTTTCATCAATACTTGTTTTAATCGTTCAGCTAGTTACCGATGTTAATAATCAGAATCGGTTAATTAATAAATGTCATGCAAACAAAACGTCAAATGCATTTTGTTTTAGTGATATGAGCACAACATTCATAAGATGACAACCACTTCACGGAAACATGCCGTAACACGAGTCAGCGCTATACATTTTAATATACAATATATTAATGAACTAGCATGTATGATTTATGTAGGTTTGCACTTTCCATAAAGTAAATTAGAAGTGAGACGTGTCGACTGTTAATGATTTGTAGTTCGATCAAGATGGCTGACGAATCTTCACCCGAAGTTCCGGTTCCAAAGGTTTCAAGGACCGCGTGTCCGATGCCGCCAGGTAAATATGTGGGAATACCGACGACATTAGCCATGTACACACAAACATGCACCCAAGGCACCCTACTGTTGATATGCCATTGTAGTTTTGGAGTTTTCGTAAATGTGCTTGCGCGTGTGCGCGCGTGTGTCTCGGTCTAGCAGCATCTGTAAGTTGAACCAACCTGTCCGTTTGGCTTTCTACCCGTCTAATCCTCCACCATCCCTACTTATCCCGCTAACTGACACCCGTGGTTAGCACTGGTGCAGTTGGCAAAGCTGGCGAATCGTCGATCGCCACATCGGTTTGACTGCGGAGTTTATGGCTGACCGCGAGTAAAGTGAGGAAATGAGCGACCACACGTAGCAGACTCTTGCCGGCAATGGCTGGAGAAGGAACGCGCTGTCACAGTGAGTTCACGTCTTTGTGTCTATCTAACGCCAACTCTATCCCTCTAGCGGCTTATCAGATATACATGTACACTCACGCACGCACGCATGCACACACGCAAGCACACGCAAGCACACGCAAGCACACGCACGCACGCACCACCACACGCACGCACGCACGCACACACGCACACGCACACGCACACGCACACGCACACGCACACGCACACGCACACGCACACGCACACGCACACGCACACGCACACGCACACGCACACGCACACGCACACGCACACGCATACACACTTTTGTTGATGTAGGCATCCACATGCACATGTTTTTGTTGTATCGTGTTGTTGTTTTTGTTGTTGTTGTTGTTGTTGTTGTTGTTGTTGTTGGGTGGTGTGTTTGTAAACATTCAGTATTGTTTTGTTAATATTTAATATCGTGTAGAACGTTCACATTAATTTTGTTTTTGTACGACACTTCTCGGCCATTTTAGATAATTACATTTGTTGTAAATGTTGTAAACATTTGGCATTGTAGACACTCATATTTTTAAAGAAAATAACACAAATTTAACACGTTTTGACATATTGTTTTTCGGGATTATGATTCTAAACAATGTATTTGTAATGAAAAGACAGTATTTTGCAATGATATATTTGTGTACAAGTCGCCCGTTAGTGCAGGTTTAACGCATGCGCCACAGTCTATTAAAATCAGACATGATCGACAGCAATATTGTTGTCACCGGCAGCAATATTGCATAAAACAGAAATGGTGATAATATGTACATATGTATTTACAGATGTGAATGATACTACTGTGATGTTATTGGAGGAAGTGACTGATAATTATAAAACTTCTATCTTCCCTCATTTCCATGTACAATCGTTTATTTATGTTATTGTATATTGAATGTAGTTTTCTTTGTATTGTCCAATTGTAAATAAACTTTATTCGTTCATTCGTTCATTTGTTCATTCGTTCATTCATTCATTCATTCACTCACTCACTCACTCACTCTCTCTCTCACTCACACCCACCCACCCACCCACCCACACACTCACTCACTCACTCATTCACTCACTAATTCATTCACTCACTCACTCGCTCACTCATTCATTCATGCATTGTTTTGTTAGCAGATTACGTCAAATACTGATAGAGTGAAACGGACACTTGACGCACAAAGGTATGTATTGGTGTATTGTTGATAATCCCTGTCTGCCGCTGTATCGTTTTCCCATTTTCATTCATGTCCCCAACGACTTGAACGAGCCATGTATTGTTTCGCGTACGCACGTAACTGCCACGGCAGAAACCCTCGTTGTACGTGGTGTAGGTTTGTACGTTGTGTAGGTTTGTACGTTGTGTAGGTTTGTACGTTGTGTAGGTTTGTACGTTGTGTAGGTTTCCCACCCAACACAAACCTATCTAGAAGGTGGAAACTATTATGCAGATCAGTTATTATATTCAAATTATTTTCGAAGTGTATTGCCGTAATTTTGACTTTGAATACGCTTAAGGGCAACGAGGTGGGAACAGTTGTGTGTGGCCTCGTTTAGTATGGCTCAAAACGCTCCATCAACAACGATATGTTGTCCTGTTGCATTATGGACTGTGTCGGCTGAAATGCGTCTCAACCATCAACTTCGCTCTATCACTCATTTATTGCCACTGATGCAAGATTACTAGTTGTTGTCATTCGAAAATCTGTTACTACTGTCATTTGAAGATAGTCATCGCGCATAAAAATGTGTAATCTGTGTAAAGGTTAGAGCCAAATTGGGTTTTCTTTATTACATAGTTTCCCTGTCAACGGTAATACTGAAACACTCATTGCCATATGCAGTACATTTGTACTGAATATGTATGTAAGGTTGTTATTACGTTTTAGTCCCACTGTTGTGTTGTTGGTTTGAGATTTACGTGGTCAGGCTACAGCTAGTTTCTCATTGGTGGATATGTTAACATTATGTCACTGACATGCTAGTCGAGTTTAAGCAGTCACACATTTCTTGTTCTCGTAAAATACGCAAGAGTACACCGTACAAATGTCATGTAGCTCTATTACTGCCAAATATCTTTCCGCTTCAAAATCCTTTAAAACTCACCATTTTACAAGTCAACCATTCTAGCAATCACATCCGAACACATTCCTACTCAACTACACATATATCATAACAACTTGATTTTGTATTAAAAAAAATTATTATTGTGATTTACTCTACGGCGGTTAATGAGCATAAATCAGAAGGAGATCCCACGACATACACTGATGTGGTCCGATTTGTTTCAAGAATACCAAACTGGCCAGCAAACGCCAACCCACGATAAGAAAGATTCACAAAATGTCGTCAAAGCCGACAACTCTGACTACTGTGCCGGAGCAACGCGAGCCCCAGACAACAGGCTCAGCGACTAACAACGAACCAACACCGACAGGGGCACTTCCGGTTGACGACGAGGAGGAGGAAGATGTACCGGAAACGGTACTGTCGATTATCACGCCGGAGGAGAGGGTAGTTCCGGTGACGTCTGTGCCACTTGAAGCTTTGCCCAGCCAATCACACGCTGCAAATATGTTGCCTGAGGCGAATTTAAACCCATCAATACGGGATGACTCTGTGTGGCTGCCACAGTATGATGATTCAACAATGGTGTTGCAACAATGGCAAGATCCAGGTTGGTTTCGTCGCCTCTTCTGATTGGTCTGACTTCAATTATTTGTATGCACGATTATTTCTTTATTTTATTAAACACAATCTATTCGCTGCTAAGCAGAATTATATTTAAAAAAAATTAGAACAATGTCAATATGAAAGATAATTATTTAGCATACATGATATCCAAG
>JAODUO010000015.1:630000-635000 GCA_025642075.2 Ridgeia piscesae | reverse complement strand
ATATGTAATATTAGTTATGCTTAATTACAAATTAATATCAATGACACACATTGGAACTATACAAATTCACAAGGTTTAGCCGTTACATGAATCTATGAAATTAGCTGCAATTGTTAGACTAAGGTTGAGCGTGTATTACATTGTGTTCAGTTTCTTTATTTTCACAGTAAAAACGAAAGTGAACTATGTGCAACATATACAACATACAAACATTTACAAATTGAAACGGAGGAATTCTAGGGGGGATATATATAACATTTTAATTTGTGTTGACAGCTAGATTTGGAGAAATGGATATGGACACCGACGAAGGAAGGGAGACTGAATGCTTGCAATGTCGGCCATGTCTGTGTGCAAGACATTCACGTAATCAGTGTCCTACAGCGGCCTCTACTAGCGGTACATGTTTGTCGTTTGGAGGTCTTGTCGTATGCTGAAATGTTATGTTAACATAATTAGTACCTGTATATGCCTACATTTCATTACAAATGTTTTATTAATCGTTTATAACCTTGACAACATATCGAGAAAAAATACTCCACGTACGCGAAGTTTCTAGTATGTTTTGTATTTTGTGAAAAATTACATGAACATGTCGTGCAAGTGCATGGTGTTGTGACTTTGAACGTTCATTGGGCTTATTTTAGCCCAACGAACGTTTAGATATTTAACTTATTTGTGTGTGTGTGTGTGCGTGCGTGCGTGCGTGCGTGCGTGCGTGCGTGCGTGCGTGCGTGCGTACGTACGTACGTACGTGCGTGAGTACGTGTATGTATGTGCGCGCAATGTGATATTTTACGCAATTTTTAAGCAATTCCATCGAAATATAGTATAAACGAAAGAGCAAAATACAATGGTCTAACGTAGGTTATATTTTAAGTTACAAAACACGTATAACAGTCTGAGGTATGGTCTGTGATATAGCAACGTCAACGAGTCACGACGCGGCCGGTAGAGCCTGTCGAAGCCGACCGGTGGCAGGGGAAGAAACGTGCGCTGGTGGTAGGTGTTGGGACTTAAGAAACTCGGGCTCATTGCGTATTGTACGAATAAAAACCCATCAGGTGTGCCGTACATATCCCAAATATTTGGCTTTTTCTGTTAAACGCGTACGCATTTGAGACACAAGCATCAGTAAGCTCTTATGCAGTACTCGCTGACGCATTATTTTAGTCATCATCACCACCATGAACCAGTTTCTTGTATCACTTATAACCCTGACAACACATCGAACAAATAACTCCGAAAAGGTATAACAGGCAACTCATTATAATACCGTGTTATGCTCCCGTGCAGAAGATTGCAATGACAACGTATTTGTATTACAGAGTAGTTGTCAAGTTCGATATTTGTTTTCGAATTATTTTAACAACTTCTCATTCTTAAACCTGTTTTACTATACCGCCTGGAAATAATTTTTCACTATATATTTTGAATTTATTCATATCTTATGTTTTACTGTGTTGTATAAAATATATTCCAATGAAAAAGTACACGGAAAAGTGAGTTCTTACTGCGCACATGTCCACTCCGCGTACAGTGACACGCCTTTTAAATGTCCTGCACAAAAATGACACCATCAAGAACGGTTGCCGATCACTGAACAATAACAACGGTTTAGATTACATGGACTACAAATCTGTAAATAAAATATTAATAAATATGCATAACAGGCATGTGACATTGTTCTGCGATGTTAGTCGTTGACTTTGTATCTTGTCTCTTATACAGACAGGGACATCCGATGCGCTGGCGAGAACCAGCGGGCTCCCGAGCAAGCTTTGGCCTGTGGACATTGTGGGCACAGTCGCAGTGCCAGTCCGGGCAGAGACGAATGCCAAAGACACACGGGTAAGTGTCAACTCCGCAAGATGGCGGATGACAATACGTTATAAATAATTGATTCGACGCCGAACCGATACGTGTTATATGCATTGGGAGTGATGTGGTTTCGCGACAAAACAACGCGAAAGTGGAAAAGGCCAACAAATGATAATTTGAGACGAGGTTGACGATGAAGGAGAAGGAAACTAACATTAACGACAGCGTGATACAGGATGTGGAAAAAGGTGGATGTGAATGGCAGAATGCAGCAGAAAACAGCAGTGATGTGAGGGAAATTGAAAGAAATTCTCGGGAGGACAGAAATGACTTCACTGTGTCTCATCCCGCCACAAGGTGAATCGGAAAAAGAAGAACAAGGAGGAGGAGGACAAGGAAAAAGAGACGGAAGAGCGGGAGGACGAAGAGGAGACGGGGAAAAAGAAAGAAGGAGGCGGAGGCGGAGGCGGAGGCGGAGGCGGAGGCGGAGGCGGAGGCGGAGGCGGAGGCGGAGGCGGAGGCGGAGGCGGAGGCGGAGGCGGAGGCGGAGGCGGAGGCGGAGGCGGAGGCGGAGGCGGAGGCGGAGGCGGAGGCGGAGGCGGAGGCGGAGGCGGAGGCGGAGGCGGAGGCGGAGGCGGAGAGCGGAGACGGAGGGAGACGGAGACGGAGGGAGACGGAGACGGAGATATTATATTTATATACACAACAACTGTTTGTTCTGATGTGCATCTTTGACTGGTCAGCACATAAAAGACTTGCACGTGACTTTCAGGCTGTTTCAGTTCGGTTCCATGTAGACAATGTATATAATTCGGTTGGATATCAACGTTACGCCCTCACACCAAACAAGGGTAACAACGTACGTAATGGTTCAAATAGGTTTTGTAGGTGAATTTGGCAGCACAATGATATCATATCGCATTATTGAACTTCTCAACCTTCGTGATTTTAGTTCGATTTGATGTGTTGCCGAATACGTTTTGATTACAGGCGGCCATGTTTATTTATGGAACATATATGTTTGTGTTTAGGCGGGGAGTGTGGACCCAGCCAGCAGCAACAGGACTGGAGTCTTGCTGGAGATGTCACGCGCATCAGTGTCACCAGAACTATCGTGGACTACACAATCATCGACAACGAAGGCAACTTACCGTTTGACCACACCCATGAGCCCGTAGAATCGTCGGGTAGAGTAGACACAGGTCCGTCTTGTCTTCTTTCTTTGTGCATAACAGAAATGTCAGGTCACACTTCGTAAGTAGAGTAATGGTTAATAGTAATCGAAGTATTGGAGAAGTAACAGGATAAAAGTAAAGGAGTGGACGTGTGTGTGTGTGTGTGTGTGTGTGTGTGTGTGTGTGTGTGTGTGTGTGTGTGTGCGTGTGTGCGTGTGTGCGTGCGTGAGTGCGTGTGTGCGTGTGTGCGTGTGCGTGTGTGTGTGCGTGTGCGTGTGTGCGTGTGTGCGTGTGTGCGTGTGTGGTGTGTGGTGTGTGTGTGTGTGTGTGTGTGTGGTGTGTGTGCTGTGTGTGCGTGTGTGAGTGCGTGTGTGCGTGTGTGCGTGTGCGTGTGCGTGCCTGTGCGTGTGCGCGAGTGTGCGTGTGTACGTGTGTACGTTGTTCCATTTACGTCGCTTCCTGTACTTGGTCACGAGCCGCGCAAACTTCAGGGGCTTGTCGCGGAACTTCCCGTACCAGTTGCTGTAAGACGAAGAAAGTGAAAGTCAAAATGCAATAAAACCGGTTTCATTATATGCATACGGTGGTGTGGTGTGCGTGTGGTGTGCGTGTGCGTGTGCGTGGCGTGTGTGCGTGTGCGTGTGCGTGTGCGTGTGTGGAGGTTTGGTGATTATGTGAGCGTGTGTGATATAGAGACAGAGACAGAAACACACATTCACACGCACGCGCGCGCGCGCGCCGCGCGACGCACGCACCACACACACACACCCCCACACACACACACACACACACACACACACACACACACACACACACACACACACACACTACACACACATACAGGTCGATGTTAATGTCTATCTTATATTGCATGTATACAAAACTGATTGGAGGAATTGTCGCCATACATGGCATGAACCATCATCGTTATGCTGACGACAGTCAGATCTACCTGACTGTTGATCAAGGTGATATGTTTCACCGGTGAAGAAATGCAGCAGCCACAGCCTCCTAGACTCAAGACAGTCACATTAGTAGTACAAGCGTATAAAACAACTTCTATAAACTCATATGTTTCAACAGTTCAATACTATATCAAATATAACCTTGCTTGGAGTATTGCGCACAAGTTTCGTCATGTTTTTCAGCTGAATATACTGATACTAGAAAACACTTCTTTTGCAGGTGAAAAACACGATTAGACACCAGAAGGTTTGCAGTTTGCGCAAGCTCCACTGAGGTTTGTGTACATTGCAGTAATATCCCACATCGTATAATGTGATATCTCGCTACTCAATGACAAATGCAATGTACAAGAGAATCAGTTATTTATAGAGAAGACATAAAACACAGACGGTCATTATAGTTTGTTTTTAGAATTAGGTTAGACTTTACCAGAAGATTGAAATCTTTGCAACCATGAATGATGTCATGTCACCCGGTGTGGCATTGGACGGTTACTTGTGGATAACAAAACGCAACACAAACATGACGTCATCGTCTTGATGTCGATTATGTAGTCCATCGTTGTAGATGTTTGTGTTTCCAATGTATGCAACCTATCTAGTGCGTATTGGTTTGTGCGTACGTGCATGTGAGCGTTTCTGTGCACTGGTGAAAACAGGGTAATATCCGACAGTGTTTTAAAATTAAACAATGATACAATAAGAATAAACAATAATATCATAGGAATTTAATAAGAGTTGACTGTATGTCAGTTATAAAAATGTACAACGGATTAACAGGTGGCACGCTAAACATAATCATTTTAAATAGATAATATTTACAGGACATTTCAGATATATAATAATATTTATTTATTTATTAGCTTAACATAAATGTTATTTCATTTAAATGACATATTAGAGATTTATTTTTAGATCAATAATATTTTTAATTTTAAATAAACATTTTATAATATATTATATATATATATATATATATATATATATATATATATATATAAAAAAAATATATGTACATATATATATATGTATAGATATA
>JAODUO010000015.1:597500-625000 GCA_025642075.2 Ridgeia piscesae | reverse complement strand
AAATCCGGCCTGTAAAAAGTGTACGACCTGAAACAACGCTATTTTGTTCATATGAACGTTTGGAACAACCCAGTGTTTCTCGTTAGAATTCTGTAGCGCCTTTGGAACACATTCAGCATCGGCACCAATACGCCAGCTGCCAGTCCAGAAGGCGTCTGCATTAACCCATCGTGCGCCTGCACTAGCGCCGTCTGGTGAGTGTTGGCCGAAGTGCAGGCGCTATCCGAGTGGCGGCGCTGTTTACAAGAAAGCCTCGCACCAGTTGTGCAGACACGTGTGGCAGCATTCGGCCTGCCACGCGTTCGCGCCGCAGATGTCCATCAGCCACTCGACGAAGAGTTTCTTGTTCATCTTCAGCACAAGGAACTGCCCGAGCACCACGTACGCCTGCAAGCAAGTTCATTTCGGTGTAAATAATAGCCTCGGTTACCCAGGCTCCGTGAGGTGGCAGCACTTTTAGCCATCACACTAAAAGCTGGCTAAGAGACCAGACTGTCTTATCAGGGAACTTGCACAGCCGAGCGAGATTCGACTAAGCGAGACTACCTGGGATATGAATGCCTTGCCACTGTTGCCACCAGGGAGGTCTTACCCCAAATTAGACTAGAGAAGCTGACTGGTTCCCTGGCATACTTTGAAATAACAACTAAATATGGATATGCTTTTATAAGATAATACAGTTAAATGCATTCTACAGTAAATTAACAATGCACACAAAAATATAAGAAATAAAAATTTGCGATTGTTTATAAAGCAGGAATTATGACAGGATTAGCTTCGATTACCCGCGGTCCGTGAGGTGGCAGTACTTGTTAGCCCCTAACACTGGTAACATTTGAAAGCCGGCTAAGTTACTAGACCGTCTTGTTGGCGGAGTTACGCAGCCGAGCGAGAGGCGATTAAGACTATGTAAATACCAACTGTATAGTTTGGCCGTGACAGCAGCGTAGGCTTATAAGCAGAACGTTCCACCGTGACGTTGCGGGGGGGATTACAACTGGTTTAATGTGTTCTGTTGAATCAGTTGGCCAATACACGACAACTAAGGCAAACCTGTAGTGAGATAGAAACTAATCCGCCGATGGTCTTTCTATATTATGGATTAATGAAAATTGCCATAATTCGGTGGAAGGGAGGAGGGAGGAGGGAGAAGATAGGAAAGGAAGTAGTGACTGCGGGAGATGATAGGTACAGGGAGGCAAAAGAGAGGCAGGGTAGGGAGGGTGCGACGGAGGGTCTGAGTGAGTAGAGGAGGGAGGGAGGAGGCGACGGAAGTGAGGACGGGAGGTTGGTAGGGAGAGAACGAGAGCGCCATGATCCACACACCTTATCGTATCCTTCCTGTGCCAGACGTAGAGCAAGAACGTCCTTGATGCCTGCCAAAGCAGACACGTGCTTATCGCCCATTGGTTCAGAGACAAACTGCCGATGTTTCTGTGAGGTCGTCGCCATACTATTGACTGCAACACGAAGACGTAACATTCAGACGGGACCTTGTCGACTGATTGCTGCTCACATAATATTTGGCGCTGTATCTTTTTCGTCTCTTTTTGTATATTTATGGCGTCTTAAAATGTATTATGACGTTATAGTTTAGTATAAATACAACGTATGTCCTTCAGTGTAGCAGGATCTATTACGATCACGCTACCGTGTTGGGCATTGTTTGCTGAGAAGTTCGATTAACGTCATAACAATGTACGTCTACATGTCTACTTACACGATTTCGTGTCAAACCACTTCATGTTGTTGCTGTTAATGTTCCGAGCTGTAGACGAGACAACGACGATAAATCTGCAACATTGACACTGTTTTACGTACATCGTCACTCATAGTGAGACAGTCAACTAACAGTCGACTGATTACACATGTTTAAAGGTACCGGAAGTCATCCACAAACAGTAGACTGTAGCTAAAAAAATACTGAGTTATTGTCTTACAAATAAATGTCGAATTGATAGCAAAATTATATGGTAGTTCACGTAAGACATGATGCTGATGCAAGCTGTTATAAAACGTTTCTTTGACTTTGTTTGCATCGCTGTGACATACCGCGCCTACCCGTAGTAACTAATGAAAATAGATAGTCATACTTAAAACATACCTTTAAAGAAGAGGTGCAGTACGACTTGTAAAACAACTAGTAGGCCTAATCACTTTCTTTATCTCCTCCCAAGTGTACTTGTGCAATTCTAATTCTTCCGTTCTGACGTCATAGCGAATCTTGTGACGTCACGCCATCTGTTTTGGTTGACGGGAATGCAGCGCGCTTCGGTAACGTTCTATACTGCGGCTACAATGTTTTGATCTTATGCCTCATTCAACTTCTCAGCCTTTTTCAGAACACTGTTGCCAAACCGACGTTTCTATTCTGGTACTGAGGGTGTTCACTGTCTGAGTTCTTGTTGTCTTTGTCGGTTCTTTTATGTCCCAAATTGAATAGAGACCCAGTCACGAGGGATATCCTAGTCCCCCAGTGTTGAGAGGCAGGGTTTTACGTTGAACCCGTGGCGTGGGTGATGACTTTTCACTACCTTGCCACCTACAAATTGCCATTTGTTCTTATGTGGGAAAAGACTTAAGTTTAGGGCCAGGCTTACGATTATGTTTAAAATTAGGTTGAAGGTATTTTTGACAATATTTACATCGTGTGTTTACATGCATTTGTATATGGATAGGTAACAAAAATCCATCATCGCCAGGTGCTAACCACTACACTATCGCCTATTACTGCTATATATAGACATTTTAGCTAATTAATTAAACAGCACATTGAAAGCAACAACTAATGCACATTTAGATTATTGGACAGAAATATATACGCGCTATATGTATGGGAAGGGATTACAACATATGTAAATTAAGTGATATGCCAATGGCGTTGGAACAACATATGTCAAGGGTAGGGCTGAACTTCATTGTGAAGACTAGATAACCGATGTTTAGAATGCAGGTGACACCCCAGTGTGGAGGCTAGATAACGTTTATAGTGGATAACATTAAATTTTAGTGTTGGTAGCACGTACATACACCATCACGATTTCGTCAAACTGTGTATTCCGATGCTACTGGAAGAGTAAGTTCTTATACAGCGCAGAATCCAATCTTTAGGATTGCTGTGCTTTATACTTCACTCTCTGACAGGCCTGTTCCATTAAACGCCATCTCAACTTCTCCGGGAAATATCCAGTAAGCCGCAATGAAAGTAGTGTAATGAGATTATCATGGTGTTAAATACAGCACTTTACGGTAATACAAGACTGAGGTAATAAAGGCACTGTGGACTAGGGTAAAAGTCGATACACGTGTTGTTTTATGATACATGGTACCAGGAATTGGCGTTAAAATAAAAGAACCGAAAAGATGGACAAACTGAAGCCACCACATGAACTGAAAATAGCCGGTGGTAACCTGGCTGATCGGTGGGAAAGGTTCCTGGAGCGTTTTCGATGGTATTTGGCAGCTGTCGGAGAGGACGGATCGGAAGACAAGAAGAAGGTTGCCATCTTGTTGACAGTTGCTGGAGCCGAGGCACAAAAGTGTTTCGTACATTCACGTACGAACCCCCAAACGGCAGTAGGTAATCAACCAGCCGTCCCGGCGGAAACAGCAGAACAATTTAACACAGTCGTGAGAAAGTTCACCGAGTTCTGCGTGCCGCGAAAAAACGTCATTTACGAGCGATACGTGTTTCACACCCGAGAAACAAGGTGAAGGTGAGACGATGGGTAGTTTTACTACGGACTTAAGGCTGAAGTCACAGTCATGTGAATTTGGGTCGCGCAAATAGCCTGATACGTGATAGAGTGGTAGTGGGCATCAGAGACTCCAAAAATAAAGGGAAGGTTACTCAGAGACTCAGAGCTAACGTTAGAGCAGGCAATAGACATTGGCAAAGCAAACGAAGCCGCGCAAGCGCAAATGAAAGTGTTAACTGGCGCAGAAAACAGTGCAAGTGTGAACATGATTCGAAAACTGAAAAAAATGAACCTAAGAAAAAAACAAGTCCCTGTAGTGGAACAAACAACAAGACACGTCCTGACACCTAAAAAGAAACAATGCAAACGTTGCGGGACAGCCCACAAGTTCCGAGAGTGTCCGGGGCGCCACTTGTGACAAATGTGGCGGCAGAAACAATTCAAAGTTTTTGACGCGAAGAGTGCAAGTTGTCGGTGTAGACAATGACAGCACGGCGACAAAGGGGGTTTCTTTGTGTCAGCTATACACAACAACACACAACAGTGTGAATGGATCGCCTTGTTGACAGTATGTGACAGTCTTGTGCCGTTGAAAGTAGACAGCGGTGCCCAGGTGAATATACTGAGTCTGAGCGATTATGAGGGGCTTGCCAGTAAGCCAAAACTACTGACAGAGCGACGTCCCAAGCTGAAAACGTACAATGAAGAAAACATCGAAACTCTTGGAATATGCATTGCAGCAGTCAACCACATGGGAAAGAAACATAGACTACAATGTGTAGTTGTTTCCAAAGGAAGACAGTCACTCATCGGTGCCAGCGACAGTGAGCGACTGGGCTTGGTGACAAGAGAGTGTGGCGTACGGAAAGTTTGCACAGTTAAAGAAAATGAGGTCCTGACAAGTGCAGAAATAAAGAAAGAGTACCCGGATATCTTCAAGGGACTAGGCTGTTTGGAAGGGACATGCAAGATACATCTGCGACAAAACTATGTACCCTTGTGTATCCGGCGAGGAAAGTCCCGCAGTTCAGAAGTTTAAAAAAGAGCTTGACAGACTGGTTCAGACAGAGGTGCTGGTCAAAGCCGAAAGACCAAGGTTGGGGGCTGCCACTGGTGATAGTGGAGAAGCCCAACGGTGACCTGAGACTGTGTCTAGATCCAATAGACCTCAATGAATACATCAGAAGAGAACACTACCAGCTGCCACACAGGTCTGAAATCCTCAGTGAGATGGCAGATGCAAGGTACTTCACCAAAATGGACGCATCACAAGGGTTCTACCAAATTCACTAGACGGGGAAAAAAGGAGTACAGTCGCTACGCCTTTCGGCGATACTCCTTCAAAAGACTTCCATATGGGATCAACTGTGCACCAGAAACATTCCATGCCAAGATTCAGCAACTGTTCGAGAGCGAGACAGGAGTCAAAGTCTTCATGGGTGACATAGTCGTCTGGGGACGAACAAGAGAAGAGCACGACGCTCGACTGAAGAGGGCGTTGGCTACCATCAGACGCTCTGGACTCAAACTGAACGAGAAAAAGTGCGTATTTGGTTCACAGAATTGACGTACTTAGGAGAAAAGCTAACACACCAGGGAATCAAGCCAGATCCGGATAAAGTTGCTGGAATTTGCAACATGCCAGTACCCACGACCAGAGAGCACTTGACATGGTACACTACATGGCCAAGTTTGTGCCGAACTTGACGGTAAAGACAACAGCCCTGAGACAACTGCTACTCGAGAAGAACGACTGGCAATGGGAAGCCGAACAGGCAAATGAATGGCAAGACATAAAAGACTTCTTCACGACGGAACCACTCCTGAAGTTCTATGATCCAGCTAGAAGAAGCAAAATATCGAGTGATGCTTCAAAGCTTGGGAGCCGTACTTCTACAGGAGCACGATGGAAATTGGCTTCCAGTTGCGTTCATCTCGCGTGCCATGACCTCTGCAGAAAAGAACTATGCTCAAATTGAGAAGGAGCTTTTAGGGCTAGTCTTTGCATGTGAGAAGTTCCATGAGTATGTGTATGGTGCTACGGTAATAGGAGAAACCGACCACAAACCCTTGGTTTCACTCCACAAGAAGAATCTGTGCGATCTGACGCCCCGTCTACAACGAATGATGCTGCGATTGGGAAAGGGATGACTTGAAACTCAGTTCAAACCGGGGAAAAAACCTGAAGTAGCCGACACTCTGTCACATGCATTTGACAGAAGTGTAAAGAAAAGTAACACAGAAGAGGAGATCAAAGCACACGTGGATATGATCAGACAAGTGAGTGATCCAATGTGGGAAAAGATTGCCACCCACACAAAGGACGATGAGGAACTGAAAGACGTCCTGAATGCAGTGCACTTCGGATGGGAAAGTGATCATGCGCAATCACTGAAACCATTACTACCACTTCAGGGTGATATCACTGAAATCGATGGGGTGTTGGTGAAAAGGGCCGAAAGTTATCATACCTAAAACACTACAAGGTGATATGCTGAAGAAGATTCACGAAGGACATCTAGGCATAGAAAATGCCAGGCCAGAGCAAGACAAGTGATGTACTGGCCCAACATCAACAACGACATTAAAACCACATAGGACGATGCGGGACATGTCAGAAACACAGGTACAAGCAGGCAAAAGAGCCAATGGAACAAATGAAGTACCCAAGAAACCTTGGCGGAAGATAGGAGCAGACTTATTCACGCTGTTTGGCAAGAACTTCTTGGTGGGTTTTCGACTATACATCAAACTACCCCGAAGTGGCCAAACTAGAAATCTGTCGTCCACAAACACCTAATCACATGAAATCCATCATGGCAAGACACGGTCTTCCTTCTGTGGTTGTGTCAGATAATGGACCACAGTTCAGCAGCCGTGAGTTCATGAGTGCAATGCAATACGGCTTCAAACATGTGACATCTAGTCCCGAGTACCCACAGAGTAATGGAAAGGCGGAAAAAGCGGTACAACTCGTGAAGCGTTTGTTGAAGAAAGCCAAGGAGAATTACAAGGATCCATACGTGGCATTGCTAAACTACAGAACTTCACCACTGTCGGGAAGTGACCGATCTCCTGGAGAGATCTCAATGAACAGGAAACTGAGAACGAAGCTGCCCAGCGCAGAAGAACATGTCACCATGCACAAGTTGCCAGACATCAAACAGAAGCGCTATTGTGATCATGGTAGCAATCAACTCAAGCCACTAGAGACTACTGACACAGTCAGGGTCAGAGGTGCTGGTGTGTGGAGTGAGAAAGCGCAAGTACTGGCAAGGGTAGCACCCAACTCGTACCTAGTGGAGCTTGAGAGGGGTAAGCGTTTACGATCTGCTAAAGACACAAGAGAGGTTTGTGCCAGTACACGATGATGACGACGACAGAGAGAAAGGTTTGTGTAGATCACCCGTCGGGAGGAGCCACAGCCTCAACAAATCAGTCAGCAGTGACTCCGGAGGCAGCACAATCAAGCTACTCCACAGACCAGTCACAGCCTGTGTCAACAATGAGTGATGTGCGCACTACACGTAGTGGCCGGATCATCAAGCTGCCGAGTCGTTATGTACACGACTAAAGTGATAGCAATGGGCAGAATAATCCCATTCATACAACATTAGACGAAACAAAGGGCAGTCTACCCTGGTTTCTAGTTATAAATGCAAGTTTCTTTGCGTATAAAGTAGATAATCAGGAGTAGTCAAACAGGACATTATCATGCCTTTAAATGGACTGATACAAACTGAACAGTTAGAACAGTGGATGAAGACTTACGAACTCGTGAGATAACATCGAAATGTGCAGAACTAATGTGCATAAAACTTATAATGTACTTTAGTTAAAGCAAGAAGGGAAGATGTAATGAGATTATCATGGTGTTAAATACAGCACTTTAGGTAATACAAGACTGAGGTAATAAAGGCACTGTGGACTAGGGTAAAAGTCGATACACGTGTTGTTTTATGATACAAGTAGCTTCGATTACATGGACTCCGTGAGATGGCAGCACTATCAGCCCCTTAGAGTATGGGTGGCACATCACTGGATGTTATGTAGATTGGGTTAATAACAGAGCATTTTATATTGTTTACACTAACCGTGTGTTCACACCGAATGTTCACAATATGCACCTCCAATTCTTGACGACCCCTACCTAAGGTTAGAGTTATTTACTTAATGTTTCTCATGTTAAGCCTTTCTTCTACCTGCTAGAATCAAAAGGATACTCGATGTACAACTACTGTACAACTGACACGATGTACAACTACTGTACAACTGACACTACAGATAAAGGCAACAAATGATGACTACTGCGGAACTTTTATTCTGGTATTGTAGCACTTCGGAAAAAAAGTAGTGGACACGTCAACACGTTCAAATAGCAGATGCAGTGGCAACATTGCCCTTATCAAGACAGTTGGGTTTCTGCTACACCAGTCTACGCAATATATATACAAGGCATACAGTATGGATAGATTTGTTGAAATGAATGCTCCTGAAAGGAAAAAAGTTGATTCAGTAATGTTAATACACATGAGTGAAATTATCGAATAAATGCAACAATATAAAATAACAACACCTGAGCCAACTGTCAGCCTCATCTAGCACTGCTTATAACGACATGATTACAAGCGTTGCTTATAACGAGAACATGATTCCATGCAGACAAGCTAACGAAAACTAATCATACACATTTAATAAATTAGATTAACTAAAATATCTAAACGCAGCTGTTCGACTAGTCATTTGCTTACTGTAAATATCAAACGTACACTTTACAGGCGTAATGAAACCAAACCTTACTTATTCTGAATGTCACAAGCAAGCAATGCTTCAATGATATGCTTCGGGATATACATTTCTGATGAACTGTGCCACAACTGAATGGTTGATATAAGTCAGTCTGCAACTTATTGTGATGTTTAGAATCAAAATGTTATGCTGTTATGCATTCATACCTCTAACACAAACCCGTGAATAACATTCAAATTTGTGGGTTAAATGAATATCAGTCTGCTGCAACTGACAAAAACGTCCCAACAGATACAACACAGGGATGGGGGATAACAGAAGCACTAGAGGAAGGATTCACACCACTGGTTGAGGCAGTTGAAACAGTCATTGCCTTGCTTGCTATTCGCCCCACACGTGTCTTTCAACCAGTCGATAAATAAGTCCTTGCTCATCTTCAGAATGAGGAACTGCCCCAGCACCACGTAGGCCTACAACAGACATGTAACATGGTATTTATCTGCCTAGGGTTTCCCGCCTGGTGTTCCTTTGTCAAGGAAAACAACCACGCACGCACGCACGCACGCACGCACGCACGCACGCGCACACACACACACACACTTGACTATATTGTCCATTCTTTGTTGTGAAATTCAAATTCAACATTGTTCAACGTTCCATTCTGCGATTCAAATTTAACAAGAGCATTATCTTTGCATTCAAATGTTTACTTGCCATTGCAGCCGGGAGTTCAATTTAAAATACTGGTAATATCAGTAATCTGTATGATGGAAAATGGAACTTATTTACACTTGCCTGTTTACTTTTGTTTGGTCACACAGCAAAATATGTTAAGTAAAATAAAAGAATTAAATAAATTATATGCAAAATGTATTCTATTTTCCACATTTTAAAACTGTTTAAGGCTCATTTTAAGTACATATTTGTGCAGTTGTTCTAAATGTTCACTTAAAACATAACTTAGCACATCCATTTTTACACAACATGTTCATATGTATTTAATCAAACTGGCCTCTGATATATGTGTTACTATAATTAGTATTCAGATTGTTTGATTATTTATTTACTGGTGCAATTCTTACTTTGTCAAAACCTTCCTCTGTCAGTCTTGATCCTAGCACGGGGCCAATACCAGCCAGATCAGCCACAGGCTTCTGGCCCATCGGCTCGGAAATGAAGTTTTTGTGTTTCTGTGATGTTGACGACATTTCTGAAAGTAAACCACACAACCTATTGATGGTAGAGCATGGATGCATTTACTATAATAATGGATAATATCTTGCATGCAAATTGTAGTAATATACATGACTGTTTTTGTCTCATACGTACAGACACACCACATGTAAAAACCAAGCCAAACTGCTGGTAGTTCTTGTAAAGTAGACCCATGATCAGTATAAAGTACTCCATCTAAACACTGTCACAATGACGTGCATTTAAATGTGATCAACTTAAATTGTTTAAGTACTGTCACAGCAAATGACAGTGTTTGTGATGAATGAACACATCAACGGACAATTGTAGTTGCCCAGAATTTGAGACATTTTATTTTGAACTGAACGAATGCCCAAATTCTCTTAAATTATTAGATGAAGGCACAAAACGTTCCCAGTCTTTTTTTAACAGAAATATATCTAGCTTAATACCTTAAATAAAGACAGTTGGTAATGTTTTAAATTAGTGTTCAAAAATCATATCAAATCATTTGCAGTTACTACCCAGTTAAGGCAGGTGATTTGGCCCTACAACACACAACAACTTTTACTATATATAAAATTATAAATAACTGGAATTCTGCATGTATCCACCAGAGATGGAGTGAGTACAATACAAATGTACTCGAGTACGCGTACGATTACTTTGAACATGCATGAGTACAAGTACGAGTACTCAGAAAACAAATGTACTCGAGTACGAGTACGATTACTTTACAATATACTCGAGTACGAGTACGATTACCTTAGAATGTAAGCATGATTACTTTCATGATTACTTTAATGAATATCCTGTTTCTAACATAAAGACGACTTTCATGGAATCCCTAGGTGTCATTCTTGTTCTGTTGTTGTGTCACTAATGTTCCAACTGATTACTGCTATCCACTATCCAGGTGTTATTGTTATTAATAATTAGACGACTTTCTCAGGTATTGGATGAATCATTTAATACTGGATTAATAATTTAATTTATTTGTATTTGATGTTTAGGAATTAAAAGTATTTGTATTTAAATACTTTCCTAAAGCATTTGACTTGTTCAAATATTTGTTTGAAATACATTGTCAGTATCAACATTTCTTTTTCACTGTCACATGTAATGCCTGCCAAACTGACTACCTTAATGCACTGCAACTTCACCCAACAGTGCTAATTACTGATGAAGACACTTAACAGCAGACTTCCTTCCCCCATGGCCCTGCAGTGACCACAACTTGTGTTTGCTCACAGCCAGAGGATGGACCTAACAAGTGACCATAGGTCAATATCCCCTTTTGTTCTTTAGTCAGGCTTCAATTTGGCACCAGGTTATTCTGGTTTCCTGGCTGACTTTGAAGTTGAGCCTTCCTCATAACATCATAGCAATGATTAACAGTGTCTCTTTTGAGGGCAACATAGGCGTTATATTATTATGGACCTCCTGGCTTAACATACAAACACTTTATTTTGGCCTTTACCTCTTTCAGTCAGTTGTCACTGTGATGCAGTTAACAATAACAATACTCCCTAGCACTGGTCTGCCTGTCATCATATGAGCAAAACACTAATTATGCCTATAAACTAGATGTATCAATATGTGTTGCTTTTCTTTTACCTACATAGTAATACAAAATGAAAAGTATTTGAAAAATATATGAACATGTATTTGAAATACTTTTCAATGTATTCATATTTAAATACATTTATATTTAAAAAATATTTGTAATCCCTCAAGAATATTTGTATTTAAATACATTTCAATATATTTGACCCCATGTCTGGATGGGGGGACAAACACAGAATGGTTGTGGATTTAGACAGGTTTACAGTTTGCACTTAATTAAACATAATAGACTTTAGCAGCTAACCGCCCAGACCCAGTCAGGATTCTGGATGTTGGAAATATGACCAGTCATTCACACCATACTGACAGAGCAAACAGTACAGGTGGGGCTGTGGCCTGGCTTCTAAAATTACAAAGCAAGATGTTAGGGGATGCTTATCTCCTGCACTGCTTCCCAGGGACTGTCACAATATAACTTGTACTTTGTACGGAGCAGGAGGGTGAAGAGATGCTGGTACTCTGGGAAGAGAAGGTATTAATTAGGGAAATCTGACTGAATATTTATTTAACTGAAATGCTCAACAGTAATAGAAAATGAATACCTTGATTATTATTACATTTATTAGATTACTTCTAATATTGCCATTTTTATCTGTCTAATATATTTGCTTGCAACTATTCATATGAAAAAAATGTAATCGTGAGAAGTAATCGTGAGTACGATTACTTTGGTAATGTACTCAAAAAGTACTCGTACTCGAGTACGAGTACAAGTACACGAGTACGATTACTCCATCTCTGGTATCCACCATATAATTCAAGGAAATAAATTTGATGCTGACATGGTTGGTATCCAGACATTTCGGTAAAGGACACTTTTTTGGTAATGGACGTTTTGGTAACTGACATTTCGGTAACAGGACATTTTGGTAACTGGACATTTTGGTAACAGACATTTTGGTAATAGGACATCTTGGTAACCTACATTTTGGTAGCATGGCATTTTGGTAAAACCAATAAATATTCTATAAAGGCATATTTCTTTAAAAAAATTACCTCTAGCTTCATAGGTTCAGGACAGTGGTTGTGGTCAATTTTTAACACTGGATATGCTGGTAGCAAGTCTGTGTATGCACTAGCAGGGCAAAGCTTGCTTGCACGACATGTACAATGCCACCTTATCATGTCATTTTTCTCTGTATGCTTGGTATAGCCATTCCACAATAGCTTTGCTTTTCCCCTGGTTGTTGTTGGTAGCTCCATGTTCACATGTATAGCTTCACCTTGTGTGTGTCTGGATTTAAATGTGTCCTGCTAGCCAGTGATTTGCTGTAGTGGTTGAACACTTTAGCCACCACCACTGCTATTTGGAAGCCATGTTCCCTTCAGAGGCAAGCACTACTTTACACCTTGCCTGACTACTGGTAGAAAGCCAAGTTCCATGTCTGGACCATCCTAATTTACAAATGGTTTAACTGACTGACATCTCAACAGGTTACCTCCTAATATGGCAGACTGGCCTCTGATTATTTTCAGTAGTTTTACCGAAATGTCTTAATTGTTACCGAAATGTCTTAATTGTTACCGAAATGTCTAGTTACCGAAATGTCTAGTTACCGAATTGTCTAGTTACCGAAATGTCCTGTTACCGAAATGTCTATTACCGAAATGTCCATTACCAAAGTGTCCTTTACCAAAATATCATGGATCCGACATGGTTATGGGTCACTCACGATAATTATTATATCAATCGCTAGTTAAGGATGTTATGTCCCAACTCCTAAGTCATTTATGACTGTCCCAAAACTTGTGGACACTAAGTGGGTTAAAAAGTCCCAAACAAAGATAAATAATGTATGCACAAATCGCCAAATGACTTGAAATGTTCCACAGAGTGCCACCATTAGTGCTAATGTCAACTGATTTATGAATTTCTTATTATATGGCTATTTAGTCCTGAAGCTATACAGGAAGACTGTGAGCAAACTTCCAACAAAGTTAGTTAGGCCTATGAACTTTATGTTGCAAGTCACATGTCCTAGATGATATGTTCTAAATTTAATAGTGTTTGTTATTTTCGCAATTATGCCTTAGTGGATATTAGCAGTATTGTTGCCACTCCTTGTGGAATATTTCAAGCTATTTACACATTTTAAACAATTACTTAGTATCTTTTTGTGGGGACATATCGTCCACAATATGGGACATAAGCGACTTGGGGAGTTAGGACATAACATCTACAACAGCAGCGCACTTACTGGCGTGATGTGTCCCTGTGACATTTTGCCAGTTACAGATACTTACGTGAAATTAAAATGAAGTGTCTACCCATACGTGAGCCATATCTTTAGACCTGTGGCCTAACCGCACGTGAGCATGCACGCGTATCCTGTTTTTCAATTCTGCACAAGCATGCTGCGTCCGTCTCGTCGCATTTATCTAAGATTGGTGCGGGATTTTTTTTTACATTCTTAGATTTACTGACTGCAATATAGGGCTATATATGTCAATTTGCGAAAAAAATAACACGCACAAAATCTCACGTATATTTAGAACTGAGTGCCAAAATTCACGTACTTTTATATTTGTTTGCTAAAGAAATGGCATGCACGCCAAAAAAAATCATCTAGGCCTACTTTTAGATCTGAGTGCTAAAGATACGACAATAGAGCAAGATATAAACATGCATGCGCGGGGAAACGTTTGGAACTGACAGCTACTAAAGATAAGGCTCACGTATAGAAATCATGCGCAAGCGCTTATCGAATGCCATACCTTAGATAAACGATGCTAAAAATACAGCTTATGTAACCGAAAATTAATGCATACGCATGCGCAGTATGAATGCCGTACTTTTAGACGGGCGGTCTAAACGTACGGCTCACGTATGCGTAGCCACTGCCAAATTAAAACGAGGCATGTAGTTTAGTGCTGGTTCTATATATACCAGATTTTTTTTGTGAATTTTGTTCGATACTCGATTCTTACGTTGTAAGTTTAAATATTCATATAGTTTATATTCATGCATGTAGCGTGTAGTTTAGTGCTAGTTCGATACCTGAATTTTTTCGATACTCGTTGCACTGTTATGTGGCGATTGTCTATATACTTGCACGTGTTTACTATGTATGGTGATTACTTGAACATGTGGTTATTGCATAACATTAAAACAATGCAGATCTACAAGTTCACCCATACCCCCGTCTTATTCTTATTTGTTCACCAACCTGACCGAGTGTCAGGGCGATTTATTGCTATTGGTAACAGACTGATCACAAATTTCAATATGTTACCAAAAGTGTGCCGTACCAGATAAGGTTTCTGGACTACCAACACAATTTGTCGGTACTCGTTTAAGTATGTCCCAATCCTTGAGTCAAAAGTGATAAGACAACTTCGCGGTTTTTTGGCGCAAACGGCCGAATTTCCGCATATGTATACCGAAATGTTTTCCTTTACTGACTCTTATTTTCTCCGCTAGAGGTACTCAGCCCGCGTTCAGTCCAAGGGTACGATTCAGTTCCATACAGGTGTATTAATGATACTGATACGTTGCTAAGCGAGTACAAAAATATAAAGACGTAGAAGGACTTTCAACATGTGGCATTTCCAGAGAATTAAGGCGTCATGCAGTGGCTAGCTAATGTATTTTGCAATTATTATAGTTCTATAAACAACATACATTTTATTTACAATAACATATCATGCATAAGTTTCAACAAGAGACAACAACAGGTGAACTCTCTCAATGCTCATTACATATTATTTTTATGTAGACCTTATATCATGTCTGTGTAAAATACCAGATATTGCATTTGGAAATAATTGCATAGAATATTATGTGACACGTACGTCATAAGTTTAATTACCTCCTAATTAAATATCTACGTACGTCGTCATTTGCCCCCGTCATAATCAAAACCATGCATGTAAGGTGACCATCCTGAATGCTATGGGAATTCGATTAAAAAAATATTCATACATTCGCGAATACGTAACTTTCGCGGTTTTCATTTTTAGCTGGTCAATTATTTCTTGCAACACCAACACTGATTGCACACGACAATGTTGACGCAACGAATTTGTCCAACTTATCGTGTTGTATCAATATTCTGTGTTTCATTTTGAAAGTATGTGATTTATTTCCATTTAATGAATGTCAAAACAAAATTGTCGATTGTAGTAATCAATCAAACAGTTGTCTATTGTGTTGATGATAGGCGATAATAGGTGTACTCATTGACGCCTAACACTGGCACTGTTACTGCAGAGTGTAGTCTGTACTTCTCTAAGGTACCGTGCCCCTCCTGTACCCCACTCACTGTCCACTGCAAGTACTATTGTAGTCTCGCATAATCGCCATTGGTACTTGTATAGAATTCGGACCCACCTACAAGATACAAGAAGCTTTATTTAACAGCCTTCGTTATTTAACGTCGGTTTGCATGTGAATTTGAATTTCATAAAATTAGCTCATCTGAGCTCAGTTTTGCTGTTATAAATACAAGTGTATTTTTGCCAATATTTTTATACCTCACAAACCCTTGAACCGCACCTTCTTTTCGACATCAAAAGTCAGCTAAGATGTGGTGTTTATAAAACATAAATATCTGCGGATGATGTTGAATTATTGAATTAACAAAATTATGTATAAAATGTTCACAAAGACACACTTACAACAGCAGAATTTAGGGTCCAAATTCTATACAAGTGCCTCACCATTTTTTCTCTTCTCTTGCCGTTTATGCCACCGATTAGATGGCTGATTATTCTGACATTTAGAAGGGTGTTCATACTGAATACAATTTTGGTAGGAGAGGCCGGTTCCCTGGCAGGAGTTGAGTTATATATATAATATAGATCTACGTTATGTCCCAAGTTGCTTATTAGCCAAGTCACATATGTCTAAAAAATGTGGACAATATGTCCACAAAAAGATAATAAATAAGTAATGCTTAAAATGTGCAAATGTTCCACAAATAGTGTCAACAACAGTGCTAATAGCCTAATACCCACTGCTTTATGTTAAGACGTAAGTGCAAAAATAGCAAATGAAAACTTATAAATATATTTAGAATATATCATCTAGGACATGTGACTTGGGGTATCAAGTCCATAGGGCATATAGTTTGTGGCAGAAATTATGAGGTTATATCTGCATCCTGCATGTGTTGATGTACTGTTGGTCACGTTTGTGACACTGGTGTGATGTTGGTGGCACTATTTTTTTTCTGAGGCAGTTACATTCCACTAGTCCAGTTTTTTTATTCAGTGCAACATGGCAAGGCACACATCCTTACTGCTATGTCCCAGCGACAACCAGCTAAGTCTTTCCAACATGAGGTGTACACTAGATTTGTCATGATCTCTGTTCATTATGAAGCAAATAGCACATCTCTAAACAACATTAAACTTGTTGATGGTCTTTTTTATTGGTTCCAAACTGACAAAGTGTATTCTAGCTTACATGGTCATTCCTTGATGGTGCTGGAGTTGATTTTAAGGTTTCGCTGAAGAAACTTTCGCTGAAGAAACCAAGTGTCTTGTTTGCTTTGTTGTGCGTGTTGTTGATGTGTTTGTTCGTGCACCGGTTGTCGCAGTTCATGTGCGGCTGAATAGTAATGTCCAGATACTTCACGTTGGAGGTACAGGTACATTCATGGTGTGTTCTTGCAGCTGATATTCATGGCATAGCGGATGCCCATTCCTGGTGATTGTTAGGGACGTGCATTAGGCACGGTGGAAATTCATATCCCGGCTTTTCTCCCACTTCTCAAGGCAGTGGCTATCCTGTTGTAGCTGATCCTGGTCAAAGCCACTTGTTCCCCCCCACCCTCTGTTGACTGCATGCAGTGTCATCTGGTGAGCAATTACTCCTGTGTTTTGGTTATGTAAATACACATGGCACAGTTACTCAGTATATATACTGGTATATATATATATATATATATATATATATATATATATATATATATATATATATATATACATATATACTATATGAAGCAAATACCGTACAGTTTGCAAATTATTATTTTTACAGCATCGTTAAAACACTCATTATTATCATTATTGTATTGGCCAAGCATCAATTAGAATACTTGAAAAAGACTTAAATTTATGGAGTACTTGGAAGACAAGTTTTCATTACTGTGTCACCATATCTAATTTTATGTGGAGTACAAATTTGATTTTGTGCAAGATAGAAACATTTCACAATCAGTTGCATAAGTAATGACTAAATTAACTGCGTCCAACTGGATAGTTGTATGGGCTTGGTGTGTGCACAACTAATTTAAGTTAGCTGCTTTTAAGTAAGACTACTGGTCATTCTGTGATCCTTCGTCCTGCCATCATATTGATATGCACATTCTTCAGTTGAACATGTCATGTTTTGTTATACTTATGTGCAATACTTGCATATATAATTATAGAGATGTCTGTTTTCAGACTGTCCCTGATGCACGAGTGAACCGCCATGTCTAAGGCCACAAAGAGAAAGCATGTAACTAAAGAGGTACTGGACGACTACGTGTTGCCTGAAGGTGACAAACAGGTTGTTAAGGTAAATAGGTTGCTACATTCAAAGAATTTTGTATTAGGTGTACGTGAGTTATGAAAGTTATGTTTGACGTAACTTGTTATCTGATAAAATAGAATTATAATTTTCCCCAAAAATTCTTACAAATATAGTACATTTGCAAATGTTGTATACATCTTTGAAAATAATTTAAAAGACTGAAGCATATTTCCTTTTATAAATATGGTGTGATTAATTGATGAAGAATAATTTTCCTTTCCATGTTGTTTGGATATTCAAAATTGTGCCTAATTCATCTTCATTGAATCCATGGTACCGGGTTGTAATTTTAGTAGAATAACTTGGTTGTTTGTAGATTCTAGCAAGTCAAGGAAATTGAATTGAATCCATAATAAAGTCAGCATAACGTGATTGTTTATAGGTTCTAGCAAGCCGAGGAAATAATTTGCATGAAGTGGAGACAGCCGAGCATGACACGTACCTTGTCAGCATGCCTACAAAGTACAGGAAGAATGTGTGGATAAAACGAGGTACGCGTCACTTATTATTATACTTTTATTGCTTATTCCAGCACTTGTATAGTACCGGTAGGTGTTTTATTGACATACTATATTCGTTAATTCCAGAATAAATTAGGCAACTTAATAATGATGTGTTATTTAATTTGTACAATGCACACACGCCCATGCACACACATACTTGAATCACCCATCATCACATAATTGGTATTTCTTTTCAAAAGTAGACTCTTAGTTTCGAATAATATAAATGTTTTGTTTGCTTGAATTATAATACTACTTTCATGGTGACAGAGCTTTGTATAATAACTTACATTTTAAACTTTGTATGAAATTTTACTCTAGGTATCACTTGTTAAGTTGCACTAATCAACCATTACTTACAGTGATTCTAGAATCATTTGCACATGCTTAGATTTGCATGTGGTTACATCTGGATGCTAAATACACCTCCGTTATTTCTCAGGAATCTTATACTTTGACCACTGACTGCCTTGGGTGTTTATAAGTTTTTTAAGTGAATAGATCTATGTTGAATTTATTAGTCGTGCTTGTCACCAAGTAAAACAATATTAATGATTGCTTGCCTAAAGTAGTTTGGTTGATGACTTTTTCGAACACTGAATTATGTCACTGCATTATAAAATTGATTTGGATAACATTATTTATTTACAATCCTGATGGAAAACTGCCTCCATTGCTTAAACTTTTGTTGTGATGTTATAGGTGATTTTGTGCTGGTTCAACCAATTGAAGAAGGCGATAAAGTGAAGGCAGAAATCATTCACATATTGTACAAGGACCAGATTCGATATATACAGCAAGAAGGGCTATGGTGAGTAAAACAGTCATTAATATGTTCTTGGTTATGTAAATCTTCATATTACACACCATATCCAAACAAACATATGTTTAATATCATAATATGCCATACTCATAGAAACATGGTATTATTGGCATGGTACCAGTTTAACAGCAGCCATCTAATTGTCGATTTAAGTGAAATTAGATTTATTCTTAAAACCAGTCAAATTTGCCAATCAAGTTTAGTGATATTTAATATTTCTAGTTTAAAAATAATTGATTGAAATGCGCTGAACGGTGAAGTCATCTAAGCAAATAAATAATTATTATTAACATTATCTAGCTACGTGTACACCGTTATTGGTTTGTGCGGGTCCATAAGAGTAGATGTTTTGTTTCTTGTGAAGAGCCGTATTCTGTAATGACACACTTGCCTAGCTTTGCTTCTGTGTTGCTAGTTGTGTTACGGCTTAGTCACGTATCTAAGGGTGATTGCAGAGTGAGTTTGTCTTTATTTCTTAGGCCAGCAACCTTTGCTAGTGCAAACCACGTGACCGAGGAGACTATACCGAGTGACATGCTGCCACCTAGCGACGAAGACTCGGATGACGAGGAGCCTGATCTAATGATGGTGAACCCCAATAGGCGGCAGGTCGAATTCGAGGAGAGCAGCACAGATGAAGACAGCGACAACACGTGAAGATGTGTGATTGTAATTTACAACCAGACGAAAGCCATAATCGTGTGACTGCCACTACAGCGTTGTGGAATGCCAGAGAGTCTGTTGCGTACAGAATTATACAGTTAATATGTATTTTGCATAATAGTTGACTACTATTTTAGTTGTGTCCAGGGCAGCTATCGAAACCGCCGTTTAATTAATATTCTTAATGAACATGTCCATCACGTGACCTGTTGCCTAGCAAAGCCTATGTCTTCCATTCCGTCATGTATTTTATTGAAATACCTGTCTCAGATCTATGATAGAAACAAAACACATGGCGCAAGTTTTAAAAGTGACAACTATTTGCAGTTATGTTTGATCGACGATATTTCATGCCGTAATTTAATCCACGTAATTTACAGTACAGGTAGTAGTTACGCTGTCTGTTGTATGTATGTGTTCTCTGATCAATTGTATATATAACTGTGCACATGTATATTGAACTGTAAATAAACGTTGACAACACGAGCAGTTTGGTAACATCGTCAGTATGTGTTGATTTCACCATTTAGTTTTAGGTCATTTATTGTCGGCAACAAGTGGGCTGTTGCTAAAGGTTCCAGACAACTGATCATGGCACTCGGTTCGTTTTATACTCCCACGTAATGTATTAAAGTATGTTATAATCATGCCATGCATTTGACGATCTCGTTAGAAGTGTGTCAACTTGTACGTCGAATGGGTTGCCGTAATAAAGATTATGAGGAGATCGGCGCCGTAATAAAGATTATGAGGAGATCGGCACACACACACACACACACACACACACACACACACACACACACACACACACACACACACACACACACACACACACACACACACACACACACACACACACACACACACACACACACACATATTCAGCAGCCATTAGGTGTCCAGGTGGTGTGTTGATACTTGACAACAGTATTGATGTTGT
This sequence comes from Ridgeia piscesae, assembly GCA_025642075.2. Classification (NCBI taxonomy): domain Eukaryota; kingdom Metazoa; phylum Annelida; class Polychaeta; order Sabellida; family Siboglinidae; genus Ridgeia; species Ridgeia piscesae. Next base: position 604,284 of record JAODUO010000015.1, on the reverse strand, counting down.
ACTCTTACATGTGTTTGGTGCGTGAGTGTCTGTGTGTGCGTACGTGTGTGTAAAATAAATGGGCGAGCAGGCAAAATGGGTCTGTCCAGGGCACGGTTACCATCGTTCATGGTGACCATATTTGATACCCCAGTACAAATGTCTGTAATTATATGTATTCTAATACTCCTGAGAAATTACACGCCATCAATCATAGTTTTGCGATTTTTATTCGAACATTTCATTTGAAGGGTGATTTCAAAGCATAAGTTATGGAGATCGTTCAGTAGCCACGTTTAGTGGACGTGATGTTAACATTGCGTAGTCTCGGGACAGTCTACCCTGACTCTAGTCGGTCTGGGTGCAGTCAGTTAACTACGTACACTTTTTAATGCACTCGAATGGCTTCAAACAATCCGCAAATCGTCTAGACATCTTGAATCTGTCAACACGTGACCAATCATAGATGTACAGTGTCCGCCATTCTGCGTTTCCACCTCGATCTCCAGCAATGGTGACACATTGGGTTTACGTTTTCACACCTACGATGTCTAACTTTAAGTACATTCTTACACGATCAAACCTTAGCGTTCAGTCAGCTAGCGCGACCCGCTATTGTCGCCACACCGTCGTTGGGATATCACGTCGGAATCGGCCAGCCGAGCACCTTGTAGATGTCGCGACGCCGGTGCGGGGAGGGCGGGTTGAGGTCTTTGTACATCACCATCCAGCCGTAGTTGTTCGCCGTCTGTAGGGGATAGCGGTACCGTTGCGGGACGTATCCCGGCATGCGGTCGGTCTGCACGCGCAAGAGGCGATCTGAGTAGGCGGGACAGTGGCTCGGCGGACAGGGGACGGCCGGGAAGCGAGGCAGCGAACCACGGCGCGGAATTCTGTTTGCCTGAAAGCGTAGCGCCAAGCGGATGTGACAGACCGTACGCGACAAGAATAATTATAATCAACGTAAAAAGAATGTTTTGTCGATTGATTGATTGATTGATTGATTGATTGATTGATTGATTGATTGATTGATTGATTGATTGATTGATTGATTGATTGATTGATTGATTGATTGATTGATTGATTGATTGATTGATTGATTGATTGATTGATTGATTGATTGATTGATTGATTGATTGATTGATTGATTGATTGATTGATTGATTGATTGATTGATTGATTGATTGATTGATTGATTGATTGATTGATTGATTGATTGATTGATTGATTGATTGATTAAGCGGAGACACTTACGGTATCATAGATGTTTCGGTTTCTCCAAACATCTCGGTAATACACATTCTCCTTCTTCACGTGTTCCGACCTGAAGCATAGGCAAAATAACTTTAATGTTGTCTACGTGAGTAGGTTTAAGTCTACATTATATTACCTGCGTGTTTGGATATTTGAAGGAATGGCCGTAATATCTTTACAAGCACTATATGGATAACACGTTGTACGTTGTGACAGTGTAGGGGAGATCGGGGCTAGTTATAACACGGGTAAGTTGTAACAGAGGGCTTGCAGACAAAACTGCTAATGCAAATTATTCTGCAAGACAACAGCATGTTCATCAATAGATTTGAGCATTCCGTGTGTAATATCACGTGAATCCCTCGATACGCCATAAAGTTACGCCATTTTAGAAGAAAAGAGGTACTACCGTGCCGGGGTAACTTGTAACACGTTAGGACATTTCATATAACTCATTATGCCACAAATATGTAATAAGCCAGGCATTTAATTATGCACCAGTTATCTTCGGGAGATATGTGGGAAACCTTTGGCATGGCAACAGTTTCGATCAGTTAGGAAACCTACCCGCAATCCTGAAATGTGTTGTATTTGTTACAACTGACACCGGTTATTTATGTGCTAAAGACCAATGCTGATGTCCATTGCCAAGATATTCAGTAGTTGCGACAAAAGCCTAAAGATATTCAAATGTACTAACAATAATATAGCTTAACTTATCTGGTTTCAAACTGAATTTCGCTCCGAGGAATTAGGGTTTGTTGTAATTATGATGTTGCTTTAAAAGGAACTAGACAAATAACTTTAAAGGCGTAAACAAATCCCAGCGTAAACTATTCTCTTAAAACCAGAACTTACTGTGAATAGATTATGGTGATGGAAAAATTATATGACTAAACGTGCTCAATTGTATCGGTGCAAGCAAATGAATGTGCGAGTGCGTAACCATAGCGAGTGAGTGAGTGAGTGAGTGAGTGAGTGAGTGAGTGAGTGAGTGAGTGAGTGAGTGAGTGAGTGGTGAGTGAGTGAGTGAGTGAGTGAGTGAGTGAGTGAGTGAGTGAGTGAGTGAGTGAGTGAGTGAGTGAGTGAGTGAGTGAGTGAGTGAGTGAGTGAGTGAGTGAGTGAGTGATCAGGTGGGTGAGTGAGTGAGTGAATGAGAGAATAACTGAGTGAACGGAAGTGTAAAAAGCTAAGTGAACAACAGAGTGAGTGAGCGAGCGAGCGAGCGAGCAAGTGGCTGAATGGCTGAGTGACTGAGTAACTGGGTGAGCTACTGAATGAACGACTGAGTGGACGACCAAGTGAACGACTGCCTAAGTGACGAGTGGACGTGTCGGTGTGCGTGTAGGCTGCAGTGTGGACCTGTGTGTGTTGTGGACCAGAATGCAGTGGGCGTCCTGAGTAATGATGTTTGGCATGTGTCATTGTTTGTGCATCCGCATTACATATACCCATCCGAGGTACACCATTGTAGCATAACGGCAGGTGAGCACCGTTTGCCTTGAGAACTCACTGCGCCACCTAGTGACGACACAGAACAGAAACGGCTGACGTCACAATAGCGGGAATGAGATACGTATTTTGTTTCTTACAGCAAGAATGACGCAGAACGAACAGTACCATGCCTCGTCGGTGGTGCCATAGTGTCGGGCGGGCCCCCCAGCCATTTGTGCTCCGTACCTGGTATTATGCGGGTTTGCCATGGTGTTACAAGCCGCTGGTCGGGGCGGGCTGTTCTCCCGGGGCGAAGTTCACCATTGCCCGCTGGCGCCGACGTCGACCCACAGCGCGAGACGTGGCGATTGAGTCAACGTCTAGCGTTACGTAGACGCATTGTTGTGTGTGGGTGTGTGCGTGTGATCGCTACAAAGACGCTTGCCGCTTCGTGTACGAGCGTCGTTTGTTTGTCATGTAGTGGTGCAATCATCGTCATCTTCATCACCATTCACCAATAGTCGTAGTATCACGTGGTTGGGCAAACGCCTCAGCATGCTGCTTCCACATCTGCCTATACTGCGCTATCCTCTGCCAGACGGTACTTTTCCAGTAGCCGTCTTGTTCGTCTTTCCACCGTCTCGCCGGTCTTTCTTTAGATCTTTTCCCTTCGTGGTGTACTTCCGTCTTCGGACTTGTTCAATCACACAATACGTTATTAAAAATAAAATTTCAAAACCAATGATAGCATGCTACAGCTATGGCAGCCGTCTGTTGTCTTGTCAGATGTTGTTCTGGCTGCTGTGTTTGTAAGTTCGGTCTGGTGTGACTACGAAGTCCGTCTTGCACATGGCAATCTCTAGCGGTCCTGCGGCAGACTTACACGGTCGGCTGTGAAGAGAATGCAACATTCGCAAATCTCTGCATTCGGTGTTGCGTTGCGTTGCGTTGCGTTGCGTTGCGTTGCGTTGCGTTGCGTTGCGTTGCGTTGCGTTGCGTTGCGTTGCGTTGCGTTGCGTTGCGTTGCGTTGCGTTGCGTTGCGTTGCGTTGCGTTGCGTTGCGTTGCGTTGCGTTGCGTTGCGTTGCGTTGCGTTGCGTTGCGTTGCGTTGCGTTGCGTTGCGTTGCGTTGCGTTGCGTTGCGTTGCGTTGCGTTGCGTTGCGTTGCGTTGCGTTGCGTTGCGTTGCGTTGCGTTGCGTTGCGTTGCGTTGCGTTGCGTTGCGTTGCGTTGCGTTGCGTTGCGTTGCGTTGCGTTGCGTTGCATATCAAGCGTCCTGTTTTGCACTTTGTTCCCAATTCGTATTGTAATAAATACACGTTCGATTCACCGTTCATCGTCACAACTTAATATTATGTGAAAGATAAACGCATAACGTTGTGAGATAAGAACATTTAATAGATGTATACTTAAGCCTACACTACACTACAGTTTCTAGCGCCATTTTGAATTGCCCTTTGTATATAAATTCTAAACATCGGTAATTACATGCATTATACGTAACATTCATACATTATAAATTGCCGTTTTAGCTGAGGCTCTCCATCGGCCAACCAAATCGTGTCAGGATACGACGTTTGGGCCCCTGGTGAGCCAGGTACAACCCGTAGATCTCGAAGTTGTGCTTCGGATTGCTTGTCAGCCACCCAACTCGATGTGCCGAGGACTGGGGCAGGTGCGGCAGGGTCGTCACCTTGTCCGACACGCGAGGCAGGTGGTGGGGCAACAGTGTCTTTGGCCGACGGAAACAGTCGACGGCGTTACGGGCCTTGTCGAGCTTCTTTTGCGTCAACGTCAACGTCAACGTCAACTCGCGATTACGCCGAAACCAACGTCATGGTGTCATGACGCACCATTGCGTGGATAAGTGTGTGGCGTCTGTTTTTTCTTTCCAGACGTTTTTGTTTGGTAAAATAATATGTTTGGCACTAGGACATTAGACGTCATAGGTGATATGTGTGTAGATGTATAATTATAAAATCCCGTATTTTATTGTGTATAAATAACTATTACTGCTACTGCTACTGCTACTGCTACTGCTACTGCTACTGCTACTGCTACTGCTACTGCTACTGCTACTGCTACTGCTACTGCTACTGCTACTGCTACTGCTACTGCTACTGCTACTGCTACTGCTACTGCTGCTACTGCTACTGCTACTGCTACTGCTACTGCTACTGCTACTGCTACTGCCATTTCCGCTGCCGCTGCCCTACCTTCCACTTCCACTTCCACTTCCACTTCCACTTCCACTTCCACTTCCACTTCCACTTCCACTTCCACTTCCACTTCCACTTCCACTTCCACTTCCACTTCCACTTCCACTTCCACTTCCACTTCCACTTCCACTTCCACTTCCACTTCACTTCCACTTTCCACGTTCACGTTTACTTTCACTTTCACTTTCACTTTCACTTTCACTTCCACTTCACTTTCACTTCCACTTCCACTTCCACTTCCACTTCCACTTCCACTGCCACTGCCACTGCCACTGCCACTGCCACTGCCACTGCCACTTCCACTTCCACTGCCACTGCCACTGCAACTGCAACTGCAACTGCAACTGCAACTGCATCTACATCTACATCTACATCTACATCTACATCTACATCTACCACCACTACCACCACCAACATGTACGCAATATTGGTTATTGATTTAAGAGTTATATTTGTTCAAATTAGACATGGTAGATATAATATAAATTAAGCATGTTGCGATGTATGAAACTTACCACAACAGCTGTTGTTAAATGTCTTTATTTGACATACTTTATACCACAACCATGGAGGTTTATTTTGTAAAAGAAAGCCAGAAAGCGAATCCTAATATTTGTGAATTAAATATAAATCGATATTACGGTGTAATGTGCTAAAGCTAAAGTGCATTGAGCCAATTATTATAATATTATGTTACAACGTTAACACATTGCTATATTGCTAATTTGTTCAATGTCCATTTTCAGAAATAATGTATAATATATATCTATACTGATCTGACCAATATCAGGAACGATGAATAGGACAATACCTTCGCAGGAATTGATAATAGGAATTGATAATAACTCATTCTTTTTTAATTCCATCATTCCCTCTCTCCGCTGCTATGCAGTCATACAGTCACACACTCATACACTCATACACTCATACACTCATACACTCATACACTCATACACTCATACACTGTCATACAGTCATACAGTCATGCAGTCATACACTCATACACTCATACACTCATACAGTCATACAGTCATACACTCACACATTCATACACTCGTATAGTCATACAGTCATACAGTCGTACACTCATACACTCATACAGTCATACAGTCATACAGTATACATTGCAGTCATACACTCATACAGTCATACATACACCCCTCATACACTCATACACTCATACACTCATACATCTACATCATACATCATACATCATACACTCATACACTCATACAGTCATACAGTCATACACTCATACACTCATACACTCATACACAGTCATACACTCATACACTCATACACTCATACACTCATACACTCATACACTCATACAGTCATACACTCATACCTATACATCATACACTCATACATCATACATATAAGTCATACAGTCATACATACACTCAACACTCATCAGTCATACACCTCACACACCATACACTCACAACACCACACCAACACCCACACACACACCAACACCCAACACTCAACACCCACACACCCATACACACCCATACACTCATACACTCATACACTCATACACTCATACAGTCATGCAGTCATGCAGTCATGCAGTCATGCACTCATACACTCATACACTCATACACTCATACACTCATACACTCATACACTCATACACTCATACACTCGTATAGTCATACACTCGTATAGTCATACAGTCATACAGTCATACAGTCATACACTCATACACTCATACACTCATACACTCACACACTCACACACTCACACACTCACACACTCATACACTCATACACTCATACACTCATACACTCATACACTCATACACTCATACACTCATACACTCATACACTCATACACTCGTACACTCGTATAGTCATACACTCGTGTAGTCATACACTCGTATAGTCATACACTCATA
>JAODUO010000015.1:572500-592500 GCA_025642075.2 Ridgeia piscesae | reverse complement strand
GGCAAATAGCAACAAACATCATCGGTAGATGCGACGTCGACCAGTTATTCATCGAAGGCTGTCTGCAGACTCACCAACACTCCGACCAGCTCGTGCGTTCGTTGCTCGTCTTCGCCGCAGCCTTCGCTCGTGAACCGAACATGCAGAAAATGCCAACTAACTCTCTGCGTGAACTTTAAAAAGAGAAACCCGTCTACTGCTTCGTATAGGTTACACAGCAGCTTCTGTCATCCCTGAAGAAACAGGTTCAACTTGTTCAAATGTCCGAATATGTCAACCAGTAGACACATTCGAATTTGAAACTGAGTGTCCAGCTTAGTGACAGAATGACCGATATCTTCAAGGAAGCTGATAATGTGAGGATGCAGTGGAATACACGTCTAGAACTGCATCGCAAATGACCCAGTGAACACGCCTGCATAGTATCTGGCTTAAGCGATTCTGGATTTGTCGATGGTTCAAGGCACGGGCACCAATGAGGTTCCCGATCTCAATGACAACTCTCGTCGTTTCCTGTGGGTCGCAACCTACTTTTGCACACAAGAATTGCTGTTGAGTGATGCAGTGAGAAGGCGGCAGATTCGGCTTTCCAATGCCTGATGGAACATCATAATGAGTCCAGCTCAACGAGCTAGCATGTTTGGATCACCATTTTCGAAAGAGTATCTGGAGGGCCAGGTGAAAACTGTCCGCTTGCCAAATTTGGCCTGCATGCCAGGATTTGTGGAGCATTATCCTATGCCAACTGAAAACTGTCCGCTGGTCAAATTTGGCCTGCATGCCAGCGTTTGCGGAGCATTGTCCTATGCCAACTGAGTCATGCTCCTGCATTCCATTCGGCAGGCGACTGCATTAGTCGGATATGTTCATATACAAAGCACGGGTTGGAATGCAGCCCATCGTGTGGCAGCTGCAGATAATGGAGATTCATGAACACAACCCAATTAGTATATATTGCAGGATACATTCGTGGGTTGGTATTGAACAGTTGGGCCACTTTCTGTTACAATGTTTCCAAGGCCAATTTGTATAATGCTTGAACTTTCAAGGGTTCGTGCAAGTACATGTACAACAAAGTGAGTGAGTGAGTGAGTGAGTGAGTGAGTGAGTGAGTGGTGAGTGTGTGCGCGCGCGCGTGCGCGTGTGCGTGTGTGTGAATGTGTGTATTTCCGTGTGCGCATGTGTGCGTGTGTGTGTGTGTTTGCGTATGCTTGTATATGTGTGCGTGTGGCGTGGGTGAGTGCGAGTGTGTACACGTGTGTGTCGTATGCCTGTTTCTTGTGTCCAATGCCTGATTTAGACCAGTGTGTATAGGTGGTAGGTGATTGAGTGATTGATTGTGTGTGAGTGAGTGAGTGGGTGGGTGAGTGAATGAGTGAGTGTGAGTGAGTGAGTGAGTGAGTGAGTGAGTGGGTGGGTGAGTGGGTGGGTGAGGTGGTGGTGAGTGAGTGAGTGAGTGAGTGAGTGAGTGAGTGAGTGGTGGTGAGTGAGTGGTGGTGAGTGAGTGGTGGTGAGTGAGTGAGTGAGTGAGTGAGTGAGTGAGTGAGTGAGTGAGTGAGTGAGTGAGTGAGTGAGTGAGTGAGTGAGTGAGTGAGTGAGTGATGGTGAGTGAGTGAGTGAGTGAGTGAGTGAGTGAGTGAGTGAGTGAGTGATAGTCAGTCAGTCAGTCAGTCAGCCATGCAGCCAGTGATTATGTGTATACATGCATGCATCTCTGGGAGTGTATGCGTGCTGTGTGTGTGTGTGTGTGTGTGTGTGTGTGTGTGTGTGTGTGTGTGTGTGTGCGTGTGTGCGTGTGTGCGTGTGTGCGTGTGCGTGTGCGTGTGTGCGTGTATGCGTGTATGCGTGTGTGTGTTTATGTGTGTTAACTGTGGTTGTCTTTGAACGTTTGCCTGTGTGTGTGCGCGTGTGCGTGTGCGTGTGCGTGTGCGTGTGCGTGTGCGTGTGCGTGTGCGTGTGCGTGTGCGTGTGCGTGTGCGTGTGCGTGTGCGTGTGCGTGTGCGTGTGTTAATAATGATGTTTACCTAGATACGTACGTATATAATATCACTTTATTAGGGAATGCGAATTACCCGTCACCATACATAAAAACTACCATGTGTGTCACATCTACCAAAGGTAGTGTTGTACGCAATAGTTAGCAAAATAGTATATCATTTAACACAGCACGAACATAAAGTAAGTAAATAAACGTATTGCCTGAACTCCGTCGATGTGTGACATTCGTCCATGCTTCTCTCTTCCAAACTGCTACAGTTTCTTTTCGGGAACCCTTCTAAGACATAAAGATATGTAAGCTAGTGACATAACCACGGGCATAGGAGTGGCGAATCATTTGCTCATATATATATATATATATATATATATATATATATATATATATATATATATATATATATCACACGAATCTTGTCAACCGGAAGTATACCATCTACACATAGGCTACATGTAAGCGAGACTCTCAATGGGCCACTTCAAGGTCTTGTATATCTCCCTATATGGCCGCGCCCATGCGTTCATTTGGCCATACACCTCGAGCTTGTTGGACGCCTTCCACCCGACCATGGCTGCCGCCGTGCGTGGCACGATGCCCGGATGTGCTACCTCGCTGAAGGAGATCAGCGACATCGGGCGCCGGTCAAGGTTAAGACTTCGCCGTTTACGGCCGTACATCGGCGGCGAGTGCGCCACTGGTACCGAGTGAGGTCGAGGCGGGCTCGGGGGCGCGGGAGGAGGGGAACGCCACGTCGGCAGCGTCGTCGGCGTCGACTCCTTCGACGACGGCTCTGGGTCTGGCGGTTCGGGTGGGTCCGGCATCAGGACGCGGCACTGCGTCGGCTGTACCGACGCCGGACGCTGCATCGCCGGGTCTGGAGACGGTGGAGACTCACCCGGACAGACGTACCGGTGAGGCAACACATGTCCGTGGCACGCTGGATGCCTACAAGGATCCGCGTTGCCAACTTCCGGTTCCAGTGACTCCGCGCACGGTTTGGCGTTCGGAACGCTGTGCGGCCGTGGTGGCAGTGGTGGCATCTTCTCGCCACCCTTTCTGCATCGGCACGGGTCCATTTCCAGGGACAGCCACGGGTAATAGCTGTACGTGTCTCGTATCGCCGGCGGTGTCGGCTCCTCGTCTTCTCTCAGCGGTTTACAGGCCAACTTCCTGTCTATCTGCAACAGGGGAAGCTTAAAGTTGCTTAATTCTTATTATTTATGTTACCAAAGTGATGACCGCGCGCGATACATTACAAACTGAACTTACTTTTGCCAATTTGTCTGCTAACATTTAATCAGGTCAACATATAGTTGTCATAACTAATAAATCGTCTCGGTCCATTTGGTGTCGCTTCAACCGAATACACAGTAGACAACTTACCTTGTGGTATTCGTCGACTAGCGAGTTCCAATGTTTAGGCCAACTTCGTCTCTGTGTGTGTTTTTCCTTGTTGATAAGGTACGTCCTGCAGAAGCCACCAAAACACGCGTGAACACTCATAATTATGACATTGACTTGATATTATGTCCTAACTGTCACAATGTAAGATTACTAGCGACGTGTGTGGGGTGTGTGCGCGCGTGTGCGTGTGCATGTCAGACCTGCTCAATGGAACACGATCTCGGCTTCTCAACTTGTGTTAACCACCGATTCCATTACAAATAAGCCTGAGCACACTTCATCTAATATACGCCTTGCTTCAATGTGCCTCGGAGACTTACCAGCTTCTGCCGAGGTGAACCGGGTCATCGCCAGTCAAACCATGCATGTGGTATCGATCGCACTTATGGTGCTCTGGATAGATAGCCATTGTGTTGCAAGAATGAGTGTGTCTGTTGTGTACGCGTGCAATAGGTCAAGAGGTGGAAACAACTAACGTGTGTACGCGAATTTAAAAACCGGCCAGTTATCTCGTGGCGCGCCGCAACAGTGACGTCAGTTAACAAATAACCAGTGAGCGCCTCGACTATAGCCTAGAACCAAGCCCATGTGCGGTACGATGGGGAGAAAAGAGGGAAATTGCAACTGCCCACACCCTTTCCCAATACCCGATTTTGATTGTTTTTTAAAGTGTATATTTTGTAGTAAGTATATAATTTGGTTAAGTTACTAATTATGTTAAGTAACATGATCAGCTACATCGATTACCGAGCAGAGAGGCATTGTACTAAATTGATCTAAATTTAAGCATATGTGTCCTATCGAATATTGAAAGTCAAATGTGTGAAAGAAAATGCATTCACTATTTTTCCTGTTGGATGTTATACTTAGTATGTATAGATTACTTTGGATATCTAAGATATAGACATTTTGCAAATAATAATTTTATACAATCTAAACGCAACCATGCATTTACGTCATCTAAATGCGCGTAGGGGCCTACCGGTAATTTACCAATAAACAAATCATTTTAGAACGGTGAGCCACAAAGTATATGGTGTGCAAGTTTTAAATCCATATTTATATTGTTTTCGTGTATTGAAGCAAAGCAGAAATGTTAGGCGAAATATTAAAAGGGCATATTTTTTCTCGCAAAAGGGTGCGCTTAATTTATACCGTGAAGGAATGCGCTTTGCCTCTCATTGCATATAGCCTACCAGCTTTATATGTAGCCTACGTACAGTATGTGCTAGCCACATGTGTAGGACTATACTACTCCGTATTTATTAAACTGGAAAAATGCGCCATAAAAGTATAATTTCCTTACGATGGTCGATCCTGCGGGGTGCATTTTGTCCGGAGTGCGATTTGCCCCCCCCCCCCGCACTATTCTATCATAGTGGCTAAAGTAAATACCAAACACTACAGGTATATTTCTTCTAAGTCGCATTAGAGTTGTATTTCATTATTAACTGAGTATTAATATTATTAAATACTTGGAGATAACGTTAGCCGTCTGCTACACAAAAGTATTCACAGCATATGTGCGTGGCGCATGCGCAGAAAATGAGCGGCTAGGTGTTTGTATTCTTTGGCTAGATCGTTGGTGCTTTAAATATCTGGTTCAAAATGCCTGGAATTGAGGAAAAGAACGAATCAGAAGATGAAGAAATGGAGCAAGACACACCAGAGAGTGATAAGAGCGACGATGATGACTCTGAATCTGGCAGTGGGTCCGACGAAGACGCAAGTTCAGGTAGATGTCAACAGTGTAAATTATTGGTTCTCCTATTATCGCCCACCGTAGGTGTTTTCCTGTTTTGTTCAAGCTAATGGGGTAACATATATTAACCACATATACGTTTGTACTATATTAAATACCTCTCATACAACATGGTAACATTTACTAGTTAATATATAGTAAAATACATGCAAAATCATGTACGTCAATGAACTTTAAGTTTATGATCTTAAACGCTAGTCAAATCAATGGCACACAGGCCAGTGACCGCCGATGGCAATGTCCCACTAGCTTCCTATTTTTACGTGCGTTTGTCTTTTTAGACATTATTTCGGAGATGTGGCAAGAAGATGAATTGTAAGACCCTAAATAAAAGTCCAAAATGTATACGGATTCATTTAGTGCTTAGCAAAGATCATATTTCATCAAATATTATTAATTCAACATTTCCAGGTCACACTTTAACTCAATGCTATACATAATTGGGGTAGAGGAAGTAGACAGATTTTTTTGTTAAGGCAGTTTTCAGGGCAGTCTAAATAATGAAGTGTAGAACTATGGCAAATGAATTATTTTACACTATACATTTTATGGCTTCTCCTCATAACTCTTATTTGAGATTGGTCCATTGCTAGTCAAGGCTAGACATATAATATCATTGCACAGATAATAAAAATCATGTAACACTTAATTAAATTTAAATAAATTATACTCGTGACTCCATGATTACAAAACATGATGACTTGCATTTCACATATGTACATGAAGTTGATATATTTCATTGCAGAGTTGGATGATGAGGAATATGAAAGGCGAAGAACAGAATGCATTGATGATATGTCTGACCTTGAAAAACAGTTCTCTGAACTCAAAGAACAGTAAGTATCCTTATTACCAGAGTAATTATATATCAAATCATCAAAATTTTGGAAAGTTGGTTGATTTCTCTCCTAATTAACTTACATTTTAACCACTGGATTTTGTAAGCGATAATGCAAGGACTAAGAGTTCAAAAAATACTACTAGTTATACTAGCAACGTATATATATACAATCACTACCGATGTGAAATATGTTGTTGTGAGATTGTACACAGAGAGGCTACAACCAAACTCTCCTAATGTTGTGATGTTGAATCAGGAGTTTTATAACATAACTCAGCTGTTTTTGAACCATGTTGTTGTCAGGTTGTATTAAGGGTGGCTATAACCAAACTCACCTGCCCTTGAGTAAAGCCTGGCGCACACAAGAGCTATCACCTGAGCTAACAGCCACGCGGGTCTGTAATCGTCTGTTTGTTGAGATGATATCTCTCGTGTGTGCTGCGCTTTTCGTGAGCAAGGTGCCACGCGAGGCGGTGAGCAAAATATCGAGTCTCGCGAGGCGAACGTCTCGCCATGTGCGCTGAACGTGAGCTATGTGCTCAGTGGCAAAAATAAACTGGCCAATGAAAATCCGTAGCGTTTACGACATTTTGGAAATGACGATTACACCTGACATAGTGAATGATGTCCTGTTAGAAGACATCAAGTTTTGGCTTTGCAATGCTGATAAGGGTTATATATTAGAACCACATTATAAACATTGCATGATATCTCTTAAGTCAAACAATCCTGCATGCAGTTGTGACTTTCACAATTGTGAATTGTTTTATGTTGTAAAGAAACACAGTTTTAAGAAAACATTCATTGGAATGTCTGAGTATTCCACAGTTTTTCTGACAGTTTTGATGGAATTTGCTAGGCAACCAGACCACATAATGGGTAAGTCACATGATATGAAGCAGTTAGCTCAGCATCTTTCTCACTGTGTGTGCTGACAGGGCATGAACTATCAGCTGAGCCAACAGGCACGCATGCTTAACATGAAATATGTTGTTGTGAGGTTGTACTAAGGGTGGCTATAACCAAATTCTGTAAATGTAAAGCTCTCCAAAGTGAAATATGTTGTCACGTTGTACCAGGTGCATCTATAATCAAGCTCTCCAAAGTGAAGTATGTTGTCACGTTGTACCAGTTACATCTATGATCAAGCTCTCCAAAGTGAAGTATGTTGTCATATTGTACCAGGTGCATCTATAATCAACCTCTCCAAAGTGAAATATGTTGTCACGTTGTACCAGGTGCATCTATAATCAAGCTCTCCAAAGTGAAGTATGTTGTCACATTGTACCAGATACCTAATGTGAAGTATGTTGTTGTGAGGTTGTACCAGGAGCGGCTACAACAGATTGATGCCAAGCTGGAGGAGGTGAAGGAAGGCCGGGCGGTGGAGTACCTCAGCCCTCTCGCCCAGCTGGAGGAGAACATGAGTATCTACACAGAGGTGGCAGGTAGGAGGACGGTGACTCAATGTTTCTGTCTTCAGAGATAACAATTACGTAGCAGTGAAGACCTTGTGTGTGTGGGGGCAGTGTGACTGCATCACCTCCCAGGTGTCCAAGTCTACTTGCCACATTCTGTATTCAGTCAATCTACCAACACGGGTGGCATTAAAATATAAAGGTTGTTAATTACTGTTACTTGTAGCTATAGAAACAATGCTGCAATGTTGTAATATCGTAATATCACCATGCACCATAGGATGATGAATTATTTATATTGTACTTTTTACGTTTCATATTAAGATGTTTGCCATATTTAGTATTATAAATATGAACCATTTTAACACATGGACTTGATGTTTGTCCTGTTGTGACCCCAACCAATTAGATGTTGGTAGTAGGACTCCAAGTTCCCGTTTTGCGTAATAAATGTGGAAGATATCTGTTGTTAAAATAAAATACAAAGAGGATGGTCGACATCACTGCTGGTCGCTGAGTTTGTCATTGGTCGTTGTTCCTGCTTCAGCTATACTGAGAGAACTGAAGATTCAGAACAACAAGAACAAGTATGAAGCAGAGATGCAGGCCGCGAGACAGAACTACGAGGTTTGTCAGTAGAGACAGTGTTCAATTGCATTGATTATGCCATGCCGAGGGTTATAGCTGAACCACGCTTATGGTACATCTGGTTCAGTCATTGGTGTGTCATCATCATGCTCAGGGGAGAGCTGTTGGTTATTAGTGGATAAGGAAACTGATAGTATCAGTCTCCGTACCCGGACAGATGTCAGTTTCCACTCACTTGATTGTTTCCTTGGTGAAACACAGACGTTAATTTGACCCCTTATCATTGCCATTCTAGGTAAGATGAATTCTGTGTGATCAATCACAGCACACATTGCATGTGATGTTTGGAAAGTAGGCATACTTAAAAGAACACACACAACCAACAGTAATTATTGGGATTTCATGGAGTTGCTCTTTGATATGGTGAGCAGGCGCATACACACACACACACACACACACACACACACACACACACACACACACACACACACACACACACACACACAGACAGACAGACAGACACACAGACACACACACACACACACACAACACACACACAGACACACAGACACACAGACACACAGACACACAGAACACAGACACACAGACACACACACACACACACACACTAGAACAAATTAATCAATATACCACTTGCGATGATGAGACTATATTGATATATCAATTAATCATACTTGCATGTGTGTTTTCAGAGTGAGAAGATGTTACTTTATGACCAAGTTAAACAAGATCTGGAAGACAAAATCCGTCGTCTGGAAGAAGATCGACACAATATCGATATCACATCAGGTAATGTGAACAATTTCTTCTACTTTCTTGCAAAACAGGACGCAGTTACACAAATCAGATCGATTACTGTGTAAAGATGTATGCATAAAACTAAGTTTTGCTACGTATGTTTCACTCCATTCTCCATGCTGCTTGTAGATCTATGGAATGAATCACAGTCGATGAAGAAGAAAAAGAAGAATGAATTCTTCAGTCCAGAGCGGAGACGGAAGCCAGTTACAGTTTCTGATATCCTTTCACGCAATACTCACGTGACGTTGGTCTGTTTGATAGCTGGTAACATCCTTAACCATAGTCCTCCAATTGTGTGTTTTGATCCTTCCTTCCAGTTCATCCGGGGAGCAACTCATCCTCTTCCCGACATTTGCCATGTCTTAATGCCACATGTTTCAGGGTCTTCCTTTTGTCTTCTTCTCCAGGAATTCCATGTGACCAGTCAACAGTCATCATGTCATGTGGTGTTTGATGGTTTATCTAGCAGGTCCTATTCACCTCCATGATTTTCTTTGGTTTGTTTTCTACCAGTAGTTCAGTTCTTTCACACCTGTATGAGAAGTTTAGATGTAAGATTTTACACTGGTTTTCTGCGTGTCAAGCCATATGGCACCACTGACTCTGACGTGTATGCTACAGACATCAAAGATATATTGCAAATGTGAGCCTTTTGGTGGATTTAGGTGTTGGAGATATTTGATTTTCTTTGGTTTGTTTTCTACCAGTAGTTCAGTTCTTTCACACCTGTATGAGAAGTTTAGATGTAAGATTTTACACTGGTTTTCTGCGTGTCAAGCCATATGGCACCACTGACTCTGACGTGTATGCTACAGACATCAAAGATATATTGCAAATGTGAGCCTTTTGGTGGATTTAGGTGTTGGAGATATTTGGAGCTGGATCAATGTTCAGGGTTCATAGTCGCTTCCGAGAGTATTAGTATCATGACAAAAAGTATTTTTTTGTACAAAATGTGGGTGCATTTTCAATGCAAACAATTTGTAAACTTCCTTGGTGAAGGGTGACAATTTTTTTGATAATCAAAAGAGTCCTTCCTCCACGTGCCATTGAGTATGTTGTTATCATCAATACCATTACATTATATAATTTGTTTTGTCTGATCATGTATACAACTTACACAGTAAATGATCACGTGGCTTGCTGTAGCTATTGCTATATAAAAATTATGTCTTGCTATACATCATAATTTATTTGCATTATATATTTGCTATTGTATCATTAAGGTCATTATATTTAAATATTTGCTGAAAGACGCTCCTTTACTTCAACCACGACCATATATAGTGTACATGTTGAAAGACATGGAGATCATTGAAGACTGGACTGCAATCAAGAAGGTTAGTTTTGCTAGTAACTGATGCTGTCTGGTGGGACTTTAAATTATATAAACATAGGTAATTCTGTTAAAGGGATACTCCAGCCATTGAGAGATTCACAGTATTAACTTGCATGTGTATTGTATATTGATGGTGCATAATAATGGTGCCCAAAGATTGTTAATAAACAATTAATTATACTATAATTGTATCAACAAATATGCTATCTTGGATTCATGGGCGCTGTCATATTGAGGTACAGAACTAGTGACGTAAGCCAAATCATTTACATCATTTGCGCATTGTTGGCAAAGGCAATGGAGGCCTCGCGTAAAATTGTGATGGTGACGTAAGCAATCCGCAACATACTTAATACGTTAAATACCATTGGACAGACGTAGGATGTTCAAGTGTGCATGTGCCAGTGACGTAAGCAGTTTACCTCACTGGTTCTGTGCCTCAAGATGGCAGTGCCATGAATCCAATGTAGCACATTTTTGATACAGTTATACTATAATTAATTGGTTATTAACAATATCTGTGCACAATTACTAGGCACAATCAATATATTATACATAATAAAAATTATCTACATTTATTCTGTGAATATCTTACTGACTGGAGTATCCCTTTAAAGACAACAAGCATTACAATTCAAACTATACCTGTTTCTTGTAGTAAAGTCACATTGTATTGATGCAGAGTTAATAGTAACAATATCGGCAGTTACAACTTAGAAGATTAAAAAATTATGCTTACACATTACCGGGTAATTGTTTTAAATTTGTCCAGCACACTGTATACAGACTTGATTTTAGTTACTCTTTGAACATTTTCACCGTACTTATGTGTTTGTGTTATGTTGGTTCAGGCATTAAAACAAGAGGAGAAAAAGAAGAAAGATTGTTGTAAGTAGATATTTTATAAAATAAAAATGCATTCATCTGATTAATTACGTAGTATTTGTTGTTCGTGTTTTAACGTGTCACGTGTTGTTCTTGTGTGTTTCATTTGTTCTTGTAAAAGTGAAATTTAACTTTAAACGGGGTAAACAGAAAACACCTTGTTAACTTTCACTAAAGGTGATATCATTTTCACTTTTTTTGTACTGCCTCAGTAACATGTGTACTAATTAACTGCATGATGTAATATATGACATTGCAGATTTTCATGACATACGGCTTGGATGACCCTTGCGAAATATTCAGTTATCGTTTTATACAATTCAGTAAAAATGTGTGCGCACTGTTATCAGTTCAACTGCAGTGCTAACTGCAGATGTGTCATGTTGTGTCTTCAGTATTTCGCAAAGATTCAAATCCCCACGAGGCCAGGTTCGACAACGGCAAGTTGTACTATGAGGGAGAGACATACAGCAAGGGAGACCAGATTGTCATCGACAACAAGTCTGATTCACCGGTTAGGTGAGTGGCAGTAGCACTCTCCTGAAGTTGTTTGGTCTTGTCATTTCCATCGACTGGTGTGAATGTTGGACACTTGTTATTTTCTGCTACAGCAGACTTGTCCTGTCTCTTTTGTGCAGCACATCAGCTTCTCAAAGCAGTTGCTCTCTCTCCTTCTTCCTTCTAATATCCAAGATCAGAAAGTTGATCATTGCTGATATTATGGTTAGCTCATCACTCTATGTTAGCCCTATGTTTGTGGCTTGGATATAGTCGAGCTTGGTCTTCAGAGTCATCCTTCTCTAGAATGTGTGAGTCCACTACAGGTTACACGTTTACCCCCCGTGTGGAATCTTACTTCCTGTGGCATAGACACCAGATAGAAGGGACAACCGGCTTTTAGTGTCTCTTCCAAGACACAAGCAGTGCGAGGTGAACGAAATTGCCTAAGTTTTGAAATGGCAGGATTGGTGGGTAACGTAAATATTATGCCAAATAAAATGAATAAATTTGAAATGCATGTCACATCTGGCATAACTGCTTCATTTTGCATGAACCTGGTACAGGCAAATGAAAGTTCAATCAGCTACTACAGACACTCTTGGTAACCCAGTCAAAATTGCACTGGCCTAGGCTATATCAGGACCAAATTATTGCCAGTCATACATGTTTTGGTGGACACATGGATGTTAACTGTTAAACCAGTTTACAAACTTGAGTCTGATGACCCGGAATGGACTACAAACACACGTGTCACCTTTTACACTCTGTTTTGCTCCTTTTCTTTTTCTTACCCAACCACCAACCGTCCACCCATATTTCTACCCGTCCACAACGAGTAGAAATATGACGGGTGGATGGGTCTCTGCATAAAGGCATGATAAAGCTATGATCTGAACCTATCTACATGGTCCTGTGATCATGACACTTACTTCATTTGCAGAGCAAGTATGTTCATAGTAGCCAAGGTAACACCCGTGTGTTTTGTAGATGGAGGTGAAGTGACAAGCCATGTATGTTGCTGTGTTGTAGAGCCACTGTAACAACCATCAACCCATTGGAGGTTTGGGTGCGACGGACCGCAGGAAACAAGTCAAAACTCTACATATCTCAGCTACAGAAGGGCAAATACACTATCCGGCATATACCCTACTGTTGACAGGGGCAGCAGCACATGAAAGCCGGCATGAATAGCTTGCATTTACATTACAAAGACTCGAACCAGATGTAACAGACGTTGTTTAAGACATGTTATGTACATACATGAGTACACCCAGTGTCCATCCTGACCATGTGTATCTGACTGGACCAATGGTGTTGCTAAACTGGACTGCGTGAAGCTTCTCGTGTATGTGAATAGACTTGAAAGGCCAAGCCTCTATTTATTGCAACGGCAGTAGTCTGTAACATGTGCAGAAACATGAACTGATTCTAGTTTTCCATGTATCAACACATCACATGTCTATCATTGTCAGTTAAGTTACATATTCTGTTGTTTCTTATGTAAAATGCCACAATTGCCTAAATCTTGTTTAGGTTGTTCAGCATAAACCTGGCATTACATGTCTGTACAAAGCAATACATGTAGCATTCAGGCCACCACACAACAAAGACGATGCAGAATGTCTGTAGACTGCTGTGTGTTATTTTCACGTGCCGACATAATGTGATCGTGCATGTATTTTGCCAAAAACACAAACAAATTATGTTGTGTTGTATCTTGAAAATGATGGGTTCAAATAATATTAGAGCATCATTTGTTTATCTCACTACGGGGGGAGGTTTTCAAACACATCATGGCAGTTTGACTTTGGTTTCTGAGTTGTATATTACACCAAAGTGCATCAGATGTGACACCATGGTAATTCTTCTGTTTTGCGCCAATAATTTTGTACGAAATGGTGTCAGTTTGCATTACTAGTACACGCCTAGTACATTTGTGCAAACCGATAGCATTGCTGATCGAGCAGTGGTCAGACTAGCTGTATTATATGCCAGAGAATTAACTTTTAAAGTAAATTAATTGAATTTAATTAATATTATTTTATCAAATATACTGATAAAAACAGATTTATGAATTTAGTAAATCCTATGTTGAAGTTAGGACATATGGCGTGCTAATTTTTCTTGTAGTCTACATAGACCAAAGGCGCAGTTGTTTTTTGATATTGTGGTGTTTGCTGGTGAGTGTGCCTCTAACATGTTCAATGTACCCATTTTGGTGGGACATGTTGCATTACTCTCATAACTGAAGCTATATTGTGTACATGAAAGAATGACGTTATGTTGGGTGCAAACTGCAAACAGCGTTTTAGTAGGACAATGTACTGTGCGTATGAGCTGCAAACTTTACGTTTTCCTGAGAACTTCAGTTTCAACCTAGTTTCCCACAGTTTTGACTAGTGCATAATGTTTTTACATACAGGATGAATGTTTCACCCAAGTTGTAAATGTAATTTATTTTATTATGAATCTGCTGGTTGTTCAAGGATTAGTATGGGAGTGCAACAACGGGCTATGTGTACAAAGTATGTTTCTGTATAGGAATAGCAAATATATGCTATAGTTGAAAGTCACTGTGTGTTGTTTTGTGAATGTAGGTTAGTTCTCAGGTTGGGCTAACATAGGAGTTGTCCTTCTCTAGAATTAGTGAGTCCACTACAGGTTACACATTTACCACACGTGTTTTACTTCCCCTGGCATAGACCCACAGGCAAATGTGGGGTGAACAAAATTGCATTAAGTTTCAAAACGACAATCAGTTGTACATAGTTTTGTTGCCGTACACCAGAAACAAGTTTATGATTATTCCATAAATACAGATATTTATTGGCTGGATTGTTTAACGTTGTCTAAAGCTGTTGAAGTCTTGAACTAACCCTGTAACACTAAAGATGCACACAGATACTAAGAAATGAAAAAGACTAAGTTTGCATTCCTAAAAAGTATACTCAGTCAAACACACAGTATTATGTAATGCAGATCGTATTTAATATACTAAGATACCTACTCATTCAAGCCAATTATAATTACACTTGTTCCATTATAATCAAACAATGTATTACAATTAAGTGCTTCGAAAAAAATTCAGTTTTCCTTCAATCATTCATTTTATCTTTTTTTTAAACTTGTATCCAGTTTAAATGTGTCTTCAGAGTGTTGAGATTGCAGTACTTTAATTTGAATACTACTACATGATTTGTTGTAAGAAATGTCACATTCATTATTATTGTTTATTTTAAACATGCAATTTTATTTTTAATGCTGTCGTACTCGTAGTAGGTGTTTCAATGGTCAATTGCATAACCTCAATGATAAACTCGATTACAATGATACTGCAATGTGCTAGAAACAATTATTTTGTTACACACAAACTCATTGTTTGAGTGCATGTCCGCCCCATCTATATGCGGAGATCCGGAAAGGAGTGTCTCATATCTGTAACGCATTTCGTTGTTGACTTGTGAAGTTCAGTAAACTCAAAGCCGCATGACAGTTTTATTTACGATACGGGTCGGCAGGCAAGTTCATGGTATACCCTTTGGAGAACCCTGTACATTTAGGGAACCGTCTCAAAAGTAACCACTTAGCTTCATTCAGCTGTCATTACGTTTGACATTCGCGCTGTTGTAGTTGGCTAAACAGAGTACATGATTGGGTATGTCTATGAAAATGCAGTTAATAATGCGCGACGGTGTCGCAAACAATGAAACAGCGATGTAATTCCCGCTGACGTGACCGCATTTGTCTACATGGTTGGGTCGGCATTACCGTTGGGCCAACCCCTCCCCAAACGTCGCCGCGGCGTCGATTCATGATGCGTTTGTATCCGTAGTTTACGCCGTATAAAACTAGCGTGACAACTACTTATCTCGTAAACGTACGATCGGCGAGGACACGCTAGGGTCAACCAGAGCGCGTTTCACTTAAAAGCAGACGACATTCGTGATTCGGCATATCGAGATTGTTTTCAGTGACACTACTGTCTAGCGCGATGTTGTCGCTAAGCATCACAACATGGTGCGTAACTTCCCTTATTATCACCATCCCGCTGGGACTGTACGCCTATTTCCGCCACTTGATGCGGGGCATTCTGAGACACAAGACGATCGAAGGCGCCACCGACTACGAGAGAGACCTCGTCTACCTACACCAGTTTCCGCGATGCATCGCCAAACAAGTGCCAAACATGTCGCCGTTTGCCCTCAAACTGGAGACGTGGTTGAGACTACGGAAAATCAAGTACAAAGTAAGTAAACGATGTTTTTATATCCCCTATGCTATGGCTATGCCTACTAATTTTTTTAAACAAAAAACTAATTATGATAGTGATGGCGTCAGAATTAAGTTGATATTGGGGGACTGGGCCGTATCTTCACTTGTCTCTGATCAGGGCGTCGTTGGAAGTGTGAAACTCGGTAAAAGATAACCTCCAAGGATCTAAAAAAAAAATTTGCTTATCACTGGGACTCAACCAAACAGCCCATGATCGGACTATCCGAAAATCTCAACTTGCACCCAGTAATTAAAGCATTCCTATCTTAAATATTGGAGGCTAGTTTTATCTGCCTCCCTCACCAAACTTTTGGGGGCTCAACACCCCCAAGCCCATGCTTTCAATGCCTATTTATATAAATTAGTGGTGGATCTACACTGTGAGTCATTACCCCTAGGGTTGAGGTCATGAATAAACTTCACAACAGTATTCACACCCACTCCTTTCCAAAGTCCAGAGTGTAATTAGAAACCACCCGTTAAGATTTTAAGATATATACAATTTAGCGTTAGATTAGAAGCTAATCTAGAGCTATTAGTTTAAGAGAGGTAAAACCAGAGCAAGGCCGACACAAACAAGAATCCGATTAATTCTAAAACTGGACAACACTGTTTACCACACCAATACAAACACATCCCGGACCACACCGGCCGCACTGCCCTTAATTGCCATTTATTTTACAACCAGACAAAACTAATTTATTTGGCATTGACAAAATCTTAGCTTAGAATGTCCTCTATAAATCTAAGTTGAATTTTATACTGGTAAATTATCTTTGGCTATAAAATGGCAGAGCGTCTTTTTAATCAATGAGACCAGGGCTGACGAAAATGATTTTGATCTACTATTTTTGGCTTCTAAATTACAATTCTAATATGAGACAGTTGCTCATATTATACATGGACTTCACAATTATCGGCATATTTTAAACATGTACAATGTTGGGGTACTGTAGCAGTCCCGAATCACAAGTAGGGCACTCAGATACTTGAATATTGTTATAATATAAACTATATTGCCAACGCAATGTTTGTCATTTTATTCTTGTGTAGGAACGTGAACTTTATTCTGTATGAATGAATTCGAGGTTGAACCATGGAACGAGCGTTATTTCCTTTTCCCTGAATCGGGGGTAACAATTCCGATTATAGCGAGCGCAAACATCTGACACACACCAACCACCTTGTGATACATCTTCCCTGCATGCACGTAACCCCTTGCAAGGGGGTCGATTCTTACAAGAGGTTCACATAAATTCAGTAACCTTCAAATGACTCCCTAAGGCCAAAACAGTGGCCTGCAGCTCCATCACACTTACTCTCTGGTTCTAAAAAATATCTCCCAACTACTTCTCTGGGCCTTTCCATTCATGCTCATTCAAGCATAACAAGCGTTCACAGTCTGGCCATGCACAATGAACAGTGGCATAGGCATTTAAAGTCGGCTTTGATTGAGCTACCCGAGTAACCGGAGTACCAATTGAACATGCAACATGCAACATCACTTGCTCAAGTGAATGTTCTTGACATAGATAAGCAAGGCGAATCTTCAAAGCCACTACTACACAAGAAATTAAACATTACACAATCATTTTAAATATGCATTTATTATATTATGTTAAAGTCTCCACATTCTATGAATTATATTTTAAAACCAAGAAGATGAACATCACGTTCACAGTTTACACACTGAACAACTGATTACTTTATTTCATATATTTACATAAGGGGTTTATCTCCATGATCACGATCATCGCAGTTCAGTTGGATTACTGTGTGCGCACTGTAAGTTACCATAAACCTGATACCACGTTAGGCCCCACCTAACATGGTAACCCTAATGGTTAGGGTTATGCGAGTAACCCGAGTAGGCCAATCAAAGTCGGCCTGACAGTTTAATATATGTACTAGCCACTTAATTAACTGAATAACTGACTGTCAATAATAAAAAACATGGCATTCAGTATTTATTCATCATGTGTTAAACTGCATATTAATGCATGAACACTTCTGCCAGTGTCACAGAAATAGTGTCCCCAATGATATGGCAGCACCTTTTGAAAATGCTCTTAAAATGTTACTATTAATGATGGATTTTCATAATGAGTTCATTATCTTAGTCAAACAGTCCTCTAGATAGCTTCTTGGTGTGACAATGTGTATAAGCACAAGGTTGACCTTGCAGGTTGTCCCTACACTGAAGTGGTCAAACAAGGGGCAGAGTCCATTCATCTACTTCAACGGCCAACAGATTGCAGATAGCAACATGATTATGAAGTATCTCTGCCAATATTTTGGACTCGACCCCCGGGATGGATTGTCAGACAAGGAATGGGGTGCAAGCCGCGCCCTACGCCACATGGTGGAGAGTAGTTTGGTCTGGTGGGTTACTATTGCTAGTGTTTATAAACACACCAGAGTCTATTGTATTTATTTAGAGACTTGTATGAATATATTTAGCTGAAGTTGACTGTTTGTGAATCAACGTTCATGTCTTGTGTTTTTACACATGGATTTTTAGTGCCTTGTTTAGAGTTCATATTTATGTAGATTGGGCTTTTGGCTACAATAAGAGGGAGAGCGAGAGCGAGAGCGAGAGCGAGAGCGAGAGCGAGAGCGAGAGCGAGATGCATTTATATTATAATTGTACATATTTTTTTTTAAATTATCAAAATATGTATACGTCTGTGTTGCTATATTTTGGTTTAGCTCACAATATATTTTGTTGTTTGGTCGGCATTGTGGCAAACCTTTTCATATCCAAGGAAAAAATTCCAAGACATTAACGTGTTGACATTGAGAGCACAAGAACAAGAAAATGTATAGTCAGTTGTTTATTAGGCAACATTGCAACCTTACCTTACATTCAGGTGAAATGTTTGACTAAAGTAACATGTGTTGACGTTGCAGGACTTTCTTCTACTTCCGATACACAGACCACTACAGCCTGTTTGCCAAAGTACACAACATACCCCTCCCAAAACCACTCGCCAACTTCATTCGCACACGGATGGCAAAAGGGGTAAAGTACACGTATATTCAATATGTATGATACATATGTGATGATGGTTCATATCTTTCTTTTTTATTTAAGTATTTTGATCTCAATTAATAAAAAATTATTCTCGTAACATTTAATTCACTTCCAGATCCTGAAAGTTCACCATGGGGGAAATGTTAAGATAAAAAGATTTATTTACTGTCAAATACTTCTAACAAAAACAGTTGATAGTAAGCTATACAGACCACAGATGTAGAAGCATGTAGCATTAATAACATACCTAATAAAGCATGAGTTTAGCAGTAAATAAACAATCATAGCACTTCACAGTGTTGATGATTTTTTATATCTGATGTATTTCATGGACGGGTAAAATTATTACGTACATTTGTCAGATGTTTCTCAACACCTGTCCTCTGCATTAGTGGACATTGGTACTGTTAATTTTGGTTAACGTGTGCCTACACGAATATGTCTTCTGATGTGTTGTATTGCCTGTCTCCGCAGGTGAAGAAGCGTTGTTACCATATTGGCATAGGGCGCCTGACGACAGAGGAAATGTATGAGGTGGGGTTGGAGGACATTCGCGCCCTGTCATGTTACCTTGGCGACAACGACTTCATGTGCGGCACAAAACCTTCAGCTGTGAGTAGCAGTTGTTGTCTGGTCTGTGAAACAGCCTTAATATTTTCATTCTGGAATCAACCATCAATTCCATTTCTAAAATTGAATTGCTTTTTGAAAGTTACCGATACCTTGAATACACTTTTTAATGGACTTATTTTTGCCACCAAAACATGAAGCATTTGGTGTTGATGCAATTTTAGACTCAAGGAAAACTAGGATCTGCCAAAATGCGTAAGTTGCAATCAATTGTAAATTATGCTCAACAATAATTAATAAGCGGCAAATACATTTTTTGACAGTGGATCAGTGATGATGTCTGAAATAAATAAATGTGTTGACAATGGATCAGTCATGATGTCTGAAATAAATAAATGTGTTGACAGTGGATCAGTCATGATGTCAGAAATGAATAAATGTGTTGACAGTGGATCAGTCATGATGTCTGAAATGAATAAATGTGTTGACAGTGGATCAGTCATGATGTCAGAAATGAATAAATGTGTTGACAGTGGATCAGTGATGATGTCAGAAATGAATAAATGTG
>JAODUO010000015.1:562500-570000 GCA_025642075.2 Ridgeia piscesae | reverse complement strand
ATTAGCAATAATATTTGAAATTTTAAGAATCTCTAGTTTTGATTATATCATATGCTCAATTATTTGCTCACTGTGTTTTTTATGTATAAGGCTTTTAACAATCATTTTATGTTAAATTTAAGTGGTTATAGATATTAAATAAATATATTGTATGACCGTTTACGTTAACTGTTTGCATTTTAGCAGTGTATAACGCAAGTCTTGCTCAAATGTTACTGTTCATGTTACAATGTCATTTGTTGATAATGAAACGTACATTTTAAATGTGTAATACTCTGTTGTTTAATTTTGTTACTAATTTTTTTATTAAAACGGGACTATCATGTTCACGGGTGACCATAATATTAAGGTAGATAATTATATTACTCGGGTGATAAAGTGAGATTAAATTATCCAGAATTTATTTCATTTTGCTTTCTCTTACCAATAAAAATGTGAGTAGCCTCATACTGTTGAATTGGTGATGTTTATTGTGCTGGATAGCAGAATGAGTTCAGATACTGGTTGTAAATGGCATAGTTTTAATACGTTACATATACGCTAGGTGGCAACAGTGTTCATGTAAGTGCTGCAGCGAGCCTCGGATACCCAGACTCCGTGAGGTGGCAGCACTTTTCAGCCCCTCACCTAGTCTCGCATAACCGACTGTCGGTCGGCTGAGTGACTACGCCGAGAAGACAATCTGGTGAATTTGCCGGCGCTGCCACCTGACGGATACAGGTTAATCCTGCCGTATTTCCTATTTTAGAAACAACTGCAAATTTGTATTTATTTCTGTGTTAGTATAAGTTTAAATAGTGTGGGTTTTTTTTTTTTATAAAACAACATTATCTGATAAGATTATTTCAAATTCGGCTTGAGAACCAATCTCTACCCTAATCTGGGGTAAGGCCGCCCTGGCGGTTAAATCACCCCAATACCCTGGCAGAGTTGAGGGGCTGAAAAATGCTGCTTCCTTACGGAGTCTGGGTAACCGAGGCTACACCTCACCTTACCTGTGTTCTCGGCGAAGTTACGCAGCCGAGCGACAGTTGGTTAAGCGAGACTATGTAAGGGCCTGTTTTACAGACAATAAACTTCAACTAGTCACTACAAGATGGCGCCACAATTTCTTACACGGACGCATACCTAGTACCTACAGGTTCATCCTCGCAAGCCGGGAGTCATTGCGCTACGCTACCGAACCTATGGTTGATCGTCTCCGCAAACAACGGAAGTGAGCGGAGTCGAACTATAAAATTATAGCAGTTGACTTCGCCAGTCGCTACTGCGTCAGTGGTGAGAACAGAGCAAATACCCGCCGAAATGTGAAGGCAGATACACGACTAGCTGGTGGAAATCCCATTTCCATCCTATTGCACCTAATACGAGCAGCTTGTGGCTGAAGTCACCCAAAACTGTATCACATGACCGGAGGCCGATCACACTTCGCGTGAGCTATTTCATTGGCTGACGTTATTCCAATACAAGTTTAACTTTGAATCGTTTTTATATCAATATATTATTAATTGACACATTACTATTTTATTTTATCTTTGTATATTAAAGTTATCGTGAGATCCAATCGTCATTTATACCCATCATCGCAAGCGAGGATGTCTCTACCCGGATCCGGGGTAAATAAAGACAACTGTCGAATATTTCTAACCCATTAATTCGTAATCTCAAGCAGTTGTGGGGGTGTGGTGCCACCTGGTGGCGCCAGAATAATCGCGTACACCGCAGACATTAACCCATCTACCCTGGCTCCACTTTTATATCGACTCGATGTTTCCTGCGCATACTTCTGTATAGAGATTCGAGGAGTGGATTATGGCGCGTAAAGACCCCCAAAGAAATCAGTTTACACGAATGATCGAATAGGGCTTTGTAATTTGTTGTGGTGAAACGCAATGTCGATATAATTGCATGTGTATGTAGGGTAGAGTGGGTGCCACGCGGCCAGTTGGGGTAATACGCCATCATCGCGAATACACGCCAATAACTGCGAAAGTCACCAAAACGTGTGCAGAATGATGTTGACATATATCAAATAGTCATCGAGAAAGTTCACCCCCAGGGGACAAGTGTAATTGACGCAGTGGACCTTGACACATAGAAACAGATTACACTACTCATAGCTGCCGATTTTAGTTGGACTCTATTAGGCTCTGTGTGTAACTAGTATGTATTCTATTTAAATCATTGTTTTTCTCACAAGTATTGGAAATGTTCAGTGCGCCAACGAAAATAGTGGTGGTTTTGTTGACCGTAAATCAATACCTTGCTGTGGTTGGTGTCGTATTTTCGCAGAAGAAATAGTACGTCGTTTTCTGCCCGCTCCACCCGAATACAGAATAACAACGAGGTGTTTCAATTAGCTTCACTTGTTATATGCATTCTATTTCGACAGTTCACCTTTGGAGGTGAGATTGATTGGTTGTATCGAATAACTCATTACACTCCTCGGAAAGGAAAAAAACGAGGGGCAGCGAATATCAGCGTTAGCGATATTAGTCGTGTCGTTTAGCATCGTTACGGTACGAATAGATGGTTGGCGTGATAGCTGAAATTGGAACACGTTCCTGCAGTTTATATTTCTCAGTGAAACGACATTCACCACGGTGAAGAATAAAACGCGCATATTTTATGTTTCTCGTTGTAATTTGTGCCAAGTCGATGCGGGAAGAAGACAAAAATGCACTTCTGCAGCTAATGTTTGTCTTAACTTATGCCAGGTCGTTGGCGGTGAATCATCTTATGTTACTCAACTGTCAGGTTTTGTTCTGGAATGTGTTTGGGTGCATGTATCCTGTCGCTTCTTGGTTAGTCTGTTGGCGAGACTCACAGCTAACAAAATAACGTGAACTCAAGCATGTGTACAATCGCAACGATACTGCTGAGTACGTAACGCACATTGACTCAAATGACAGTCATATACGGTGGAAGACTGGTCGACTGTATGTGGGGAAAGGCGTTACCTGAAGCAGATGTACACACATATATATATATATAACATATCCAGGCCGCACCCAACTGTCCATAGCAATCAGACGCCGCAGAAAGAAGATGCATACAAGTTTGCGAGGCGCCATCGTGTTAATTGTTAACGTCTCGTACGAGACAATCCAGGGTCGAGTCTTGTTGCAGCCGCCCAGAAATTGTGTCGACTCCGCGTTGCAATGATGCACTCCGTTGTTTAGTGGTATCTGGTGGACGGTGGATCTGTGTGACTTGGTTGTTTAGTGGTATCTGGCGGACGGTGGATCTGTGTGACTTGGTTGTTTAGTGGTATCTGGCGGACGGTGGATCTGTGTGACTTGGTTGTTTAGTGGTATCTGGCGGACGGTGGATCTGTGTGACTCAGTTGTTTAGTGGTATCTGGCGGACGGTGGATCTGTGTGACTTGGTTGTTTAGTGGTATCTGGCGGACGGTGGATCTGTGTGACTTGGTTGTTTAGTGGTATCTGGCGGACGGTGGATCTGTGTGACTTGGTTGTTTAGTGGTATCTGGTGGACGGTGGATCTGTGTGACTTGGTTGTTTAGTGGTATCTGGCGGACGGTGGATCTGTGTGACTCAGTTGTTTAGTGGTATCTGGCGGACGGATGGATCTGTGTGGCTCAGTTGTTTAGTGGTATCTGGTGGACGGTGGATCTGTGTGGCTCGGTTGTTTAGTGGTATCTGGCGGACGGATGGATCTGTGTGGCTCAGTTGTTTAGTGGTATCTGGCGGACGGATGGATCTGTGTGGCTCAGTTGTTTAGTGGTATCTGGTGGACGGTGGATCTGTGTGGCTCGGTTGTTTAGTGGTATCTGGCGGACGGTGGATCTGTGTGACTCAGTTGTTTAGTGGTATCTGGCGGACGGTGGATCTGTGTGACTCAGTTGTTTAGTGGTATCTGGCGGACGGATGGATCTGTGTGGCTCAGTTGTTTAGTGGTATCTGGCGGACGGTGGATCTGTGTGGCTCAGTTGTTTAGTGGTATCTGGCGGACGGATGGATCTGTGTGACTCAGTTGTTTAGTGGTATCTGGCGGACGGGTGGATCTGTGTGACTCAGTTGTTTAGTGGTATCTGGTGGACGGTGGATCTGTGTGGCTCAGTTGTTTAGTGGTATCTGGCGGACGGGTGGACCTGTGTGACTCAGTTGTTTAGTGGTATCTGGCGGACGGTGGATCTGTGTGACTCAGTTGTTTAGTGGTATCTGGCGGACGGATGGATCTGTGTGGCTCAGTTGTTTAGTGGTATCTGGTGGACGGTGGATCTGTGTGACTCGGTTGTTTAGTGGTATCTGGCGGACGGATGGATCTGTGTGACTCAGTTGTTTAGTGGTATCTGGCGGACGGTGGATCTGTGTGGCTCAGTTGTTTAGTGGTATCTGGTGGACGGTGGATCTGTGTGACTCGGTTGTTTAGTGGTATCTGGCGGACGGTGGATCTGTGTGACTCGGTTGTTTAGTGGTATCTGGTGGACGGTGGATCTGTGTGACTCAGTTGTTTAGTGGTATCTGGCGGACGGGTGGATCTGTGTGACTCAGTTGTTTAGTGGTATCTGGCGGACGGGTGGATATGTGTGACTCAGTTGTTTAGTGGTATCTGGCGGACGGGTGGATCTGTGTGACTCAGTTGTTTAGTGGTATCTGGTGGACGGTGGATCTGTGTGACTCAGTTGTTTAGTGGTATCTGGCGGACGGATGGATCTGTGTGACTCAGTTGTTTAGTGGTATCTGGCGGACGGTGGATCTGTGTGACTCAGTTGTTTAGTGGTATCTGGCGGACGGGTGGATCTGTGTGACTCAGTTGTTTAGTGGTATCTGGCGGACGGATGGATCTGTGTGACTCAGTTGTTTAGTGGTATCTGGTGGACGGTGGATCTGTGTGACTCAGTTGTTTAGTGGTATCTGGCGGACGGTGGATCTGTGTGACTCAGTTGTTTAGTGGTATCTGGTGGACGGTGGATCTGTGTGACTCAAGTTGTTTAGTGGTATCTGGTGGACGGTGGATCTGTGTGACTCAGTTGTTTAGTGGTATCTGGCGGACGGTGGATCTGTGTGACTCAGTTGTTTAGTGGTATCTGGCGGACGGTGGATCTGTGTGACTCGGTTGTTTAGTGGTATCTGGTGGACGGTGGATCTGTGTGACTCAGTTGTTTAGTGGTATCTGGCGGACGGTGGACCTGTGTGACTCAGTTGTTTAGTGGTATCTGGCGGACGGTGGATCTGTGTGACTCAGTTGTTTAGTGGTATCTGGTGGACGGTGGATCTGTGTGACTCGGTTGTTTAGTGGTATCTGGCGGACGGTGGATCTGTGTGACTCAGTTGTTTAGTGGTATCTGGCGGACGGATGGACTGTGTGACTCAGTTGTTTAATGGTATCTGGCGGACGGGTGGACCTGTGTGAAAGAGTTGTATCTTCGCTAAGATCGCAACGTGGCTGAATGCGTCCCAAATAAGTAGTAATCATATTGAGAAGAACACGTGTGTGGGATAAATGTAAGTAGTCATGAACAGTACAGCACGGTGTAAGAGTTTAACTTTACCTTTGATGTGTTTGTGCCAGAAGTGTAGACAAGTATTCAAAGAGCTCACGTCTTATTGGCACATTGGCGTAGTGCTGTAAAATCGCAGTGGCTCAGTGGGTAGAACTTTAAGAACCTTGGTTCGAATCCTGGACTGGCGTGTCAATCCATGGGCAAGGTTTGTCACTCTACATTGCCCCAGTTCACCTAGCTCTATGAATGAGTACCTGGCTATAGACCGTGGTCGATGTCTGTGTACGAATAGTCGTCGCGCATTAATTGCAGCGTGGCTGGATGCTTCCCAGAGAAGCCGATTGGTGTTCGATTGAACAGGTGTGCCAGTGAGTTAAGTGTAGTGCTCTGAGGAATCACGACGATTGGATACTGCGCTATTAAAACACTTCCCATTTACCTTAGGCAGACAGAGCAGTCCGACACGAATAGGCAATTAATAAGAAGTTAGGATCCTGTCTCGTGGACTGGAAAGAAGTGCACAGTTCACGAAATTAAACAATGATAATGTTATAAGAAAACAGAACATTACAACGAAACATGAAGTGGCAATTAATATGACTGCAAACATAACAATGTGAAGATAGATAACCATAGACAATCGCAAGCCACGACACCCGCCGTATGAGGTAGGGAGTGAGACGAGCGAGCCGGTGAAGGGTTCGTTTCGAGCCGGCCGGGTTGAGACGTCTCGCCTGCCTGAGGGTGAACGCTAATGGATTCGTGATAACAATAACCGTCGCCGACGGGAAACTGTCGCCGCTGGTCGCCTACAGACGTCACGCCACGGTGCTGGCTACACTGTCCTCTCGCAACACCGGTCCACGCGGCGTGGCAATGTTCCAGAACCGGGTCCCGATGGTGCCTCGCGTCCAGGCCTCGTCGTGCTGTTGCACAGATCCGTATCTCCAGACTCGGCGCGTGATGGCAGCCGTTTAACATGGGAGCAATATCAGATACGATCGTTTTTACCCCTCACGGCTCGCTGTAGCGCCGTCACGATGTCGTGCCCGCGGGTGACGGCGCAGTCCAGCTGTCGGGGCATGTACCCCGCGACATACCTCTCTACGAGGCCGTTCCAATGGCGCCCCGCAACAAATCGCTCTTTATTGTTCTGCTCGCTGTCCGACGCCATCTGCTGATCATTTCTGGGGGCAGACGTGATTGACGTCACTGACAAGGCAAGGGTGGGCGTACGGTATCGCGATAATCCTTGCTAGGGGTTTACGGTGTATGTAGATTATTGAACAGATCGTACCGTAGAATTCTGACCGGACGCAAGACGTGAGTCACGCGATGGAGTTGTCGTGTCACGTGTCGTATCACACAGAACCCTTTGACATGCAACTCATAACAAAATATAATAGATCATAACAAAGACCCACAATAATAAAGTTGATAGTTAATGCGATTACTGATAAACTCGTAGACATTGTGACGGCGATTTTTCACATTACATTCCATTGAGTTTGTCTACGATCGACTAGTTGTGTAAATCATACCATCTACTTCTCCACTCTCCAGAATGATTAAACCACACCATAAATATATTTGATATGTTATGCGCGTGCTACAACGTTCGTTGAACAGTTGATTAAACAATATAACAAATTGTAACGGTTTGAAATGTATTATCGATGAGGTTAGGCAGCAAAATTAAGGTGTAGCAACTGTGAACACAGGCGACCGTTGTAGAAGCAAGGAAAAGGACCGTTGAGCGGCCGCGAAACTTTGGGTATATAAAACGGTCTGCGGGGTTTTCAAAACGGCTCAAAGAAGAAGACGATGTCTCAGAAGGTCCACGTAGACTGGTAGCAGGAAACCACACCAATTTGTGTTAAGCGACATAATTTCTTTCCCCCACATCGTCATTACGTTAAACACGTCAACGGGTTCGCATTGGACATGCACGTATAGGTTTGTCGAAACCACTTGCATTCGCCCAACGCGTCACAATCGCGAATAGTGAAGGCATTTTCTCACGATTTCCT
>JAODUO010000015.1:527500-552500 GCA_025642075.2 Ridgeia piscesae | reverse complement strand
CGGGCAACGGACGATGGCGTGTATTTATTGTCGAGCAACGGACGATGGCGTGTTTTTATTGTCGGGCAACGGACGATGGCGTGTATTTATTGTCGGGCAACGGACGATGGCGTGTATTTATTGTCGAGCAACGGACGATGGCGTGTTTTTATTGTCGGGCAACGGACGATGACGTGTATTTATTGTCGGGCAACGGACGATGACGTGTATTTATTGTCGGGCAACGGACGATGGC
This sequence comes from Ridgeia piscesae, assembly GCA_025642075.2. Classification (NCBI taxonomy): domain Eukaryota; kingdom Metazoa; phylum Annelida; class Polychaeta; order Sabellida; family Siboglinidae; genus Ridgeia; species Ridgeia piscesae. The sequence continues at coordinate 552,265 of JAODUO010000015.1, read as the reverse complement.
GTGTATTTATTGGAGGGCAACGGACGACGGCGTGTATTTATTGTCGGGCAACGGACGATGACGTGTATTTATTGACGGGGAACGGACGATTGCGTGTATTTATTGTCGGGCAACGGACGATGGCGTGTATTTATTGGAGGGCAACGAACGATGGCGTGTATTTATTGAAGGCAACGGACGATGGCGTGTATTTATTGGTCGGGCAACGGACGATGGCGTGTATTTATTGTCGAGGCAACGGACGATGGCGTGTATTTATTGTCGGGCAACGGACGATGGCGTGTATTTATTGTCGGGCAACGGACGATGGCGTGTATTTATTGTCGAGCAACGGACGATGGCGTGTTTTTATTGTCGGGCAACGGACGATGGCGTGTATTTATTGTCGGGCAACGGACGATGGCGTGTATTTATTGTCGGGCAACGGACGATGGCGTGTATTTATTGTCGGGCAACGGACGATGACGTGTATTTATTGTCGGGCAACGGACGATGGCGTGTATTTATTGTCGGGCAACGGACGATGGCGTGTATTTATTGTCGGGCAACGGACGATGACGTGTATTTATTGACGGGCAACGGACGATTGCGTGTATTTATTGTCGGGCAACGGACGATGGCGTGTATTTATTGTCGGGCAACGGACGATGACTTGTATTTATTGACGGGGAACGGACGATGGCGTGTATTTATTGTCGGGCAACGGACGATGGCGTGTATTTATTGTCGGGCAACGGACGATGGCGTGTATTTATTGTCGGGCAACGGACGATGGCGTGTATTTATTGTCGGGCAACGGACGATGGCGTGTATTTATTGTCGGGCAACGGACGATGGCGTGTATTTATTGTCGGGCAACGGACGATGGCGTGTATTTATTGTCGGGCAACGGACGATGGCGTGTATTTATTGGAGGGCAACGGACGATGGCGTGTATTTATTGTCGGGCAACGGACGATGGCGTGTATTTATTGTCGGGCAACGGACGATGGCGTGTATTTATTGTCGGGCAACGGACGATGGCGTGTATTTATTGTCGGGCAACGGACGATGACGTGTATTTATTGTCGGGCAACGGACGATGGCGTGTATTTATTGTCGGGCAACGGACGATGGCGTGTATTTATTGTCGGGCAACGGACGATGGCTTGTATTTATTGTCGGGCAACGGACGATGACGTGTATTTATTGTCGGGCAACGGACGATGACGTGTATTTATTTTCGAGCAACGGACGATGGCGTGTTTTTATTGACGGGCAACGGACGATGGCGTGTATTTATTGTCGGGCAACGGACGATGGCGTGTATTTTATTGTCGGGCAACGGACGATGGCGTGTATTTATTGTCGGGCAACGGACGATGGCGTGTATTTATTGTCGGGCAACGGACGATGGCGTGTATTTATTGACGGGCAACGGACGATGGCGTGTATTTATTGTCGGGCAACGGACGATGGCGTGTATTTATTGTCGGGCAACGGACGATGGCGTGTATTTATTGTCGGGCAACGGACGATGGCGTGTATTTATTGTCGGGCAACGGACGATGGCGTGTATTTATTGTCGGGCAACGGACGATGGCGTGTATTTATTGTCGGGCAACGGACGATGGCGTGTATTTATTGACGGGCAACGGACGATGGCGTGTATTTATTGTCGGGCAACGGACGATGGCGTGTTTTTATTGTCGGGCAACGGACGATGGCGTGTATTTATTGTCGGGCAACGGACGATGGCGTGTATTTATTTTCGAGCAACGGACGATGGCGTGTTTTTATTGACGGGCAACGGACGATGGCGTGTATTTATTGTCGGGCAACGGACGATGGCGTGTATTTATTGTCGGGCAACGGACGATGGCGTGTTTTTATTGACGGGCAACGGACGATGGCGTGTATTTATTTTCGACCAACGGACGATGGCGTGTATTTATTGTCGGGCAACGGACGATGACGTGTATTTATTGTCGGGCAACGGACGATGGCGTGTATTTATTGTCGGGCAACGGACGATGGCGTGTATTAATTGACGGGGAACGGACGATGGCGTGTATTTATTTTCGAGCAACGGACGATGGCGTGTTTTTATTGACGGGCAACGGACGATGGCGTGTATTTATTGTCGGGCAACGGACGATGGCGTGTATTTATTTTCGACCAACGGACGATGGCGTGTATTTATTGTCGGGCAACGGACGATGGCGTGTATTTATTGTCGGGCAACGGACGATGGCGTGTTTTTATTGACGGGCAACGGACGATGGCGTGTATTTATTTTCGACCAACGGACGATGGCGTGTATTTATTGTCGGGCAACGGACGATGACGTGTATTTATTGTCGGGCAACGGACGATGGCGTGTATTTATTGTCGGGCAACGGACGATGGCGTGTATTAATTGACGGGGAACGGACGATGGCGTGTATTTATTTTCGAGCAACGGACGATGGCGTGTTTTTATTGACGGGCAACGGACGATGGCGTGTATTTATTGTCGGGCAACGGACGATGGCGTGTATTTATTTTCGACCAACGGACGATGGCGTGTATTTATTGTCGGGCAACGGACGATGGCGTGTATTTATTGTCGGGCAACGGACGATGGCGTGTATTTATTGTCGGGCAACGGACGATGGCGTGTATTAATTGACGGGGAACGGACGATGGCGTGTATTTATTGGAGGGCAACGGACGATGGCGTGTATTTATTGTCGGGCAACGGACGATGGCGTGTATTTATTGTCGGGCAACGGACGATGGCGTGTATTTATTGTCAGGGAACGGACGATGGCGTGTATTAATTGGAGGGCAACGGACGATGGCGTGTATTTATAAATACTGTCATTGTCTGCTATAACTACTTGTCAAAGAGTGATATCTTTTCTATTGTCCAGTAAATTGATATGTTCCGTCTGTTTAACAGAACATGGTTACATCGCGCTGAGTCCGGTCAGTGTCGGATTGCCGTAAACGACTTTACGATACGTTCAGACGTCACCGTCTCAGTCTCGTGAAAAGTTCAGCCAAATGCAGCCAATAACAACTGCATGTTCACATAGACCAACCACTGTCCGTAGCCGGGGACTCGCATAGTTTCAGGTATTAATTTATACAGTCACGTTATTTGAGGCAACACGCGATGAACGAAATTGTACAACCATCGAAACGGCATTACGAGTATTTCAACCTTTTTCTCAATTAAAAACCTGCCGTTTTAAACACTGCGTTATGGTTATCCCCACTGTTGCGTAATAGCATACAGATCACTGCATGAAAATATTCGTACACAAATATCCGCCACTGTCTATAGCTAGATGCTCATTCACACAGCTGCCGGGACAGGAGCAACGTGGAGCAAAAGGACCCGGATGCGGCATCTCCGGATGGCGAGTAGGACGCTCCAAAGACCACATCGGTCCACAAAATATGTAGCTTTTCCTGCAGACCATTCCATTATGGTTGTTAAGAGCTCTTAAATTCGATGTTGTATTTTTCAAAATCGATCTTGCTCCTTAACAATGAACTTGCATACCTGAAAACTGCCAACACCACGTGATATTGTCGCCGCTGTGTCATGGAAGCAGTGTCCTCGGTAATGCGGCACTGGAATTTGCGTTCTGAAAACAATCATTTAATTTAATAAAAATATTGTTTAAAGATTAATTTTCCTTAAGTGCACTTTATCTTACTGAAATGGTCATCTGGACAACTCTTTGCTACGTTTCAGCGACGTTATGTATCCAACTCTTTACTACGTTACAGCGACGTTGCTTATCCGTAGTTCGCGGAACTCGAATTATTTTGCTCGGAGCCATCCGATCCGACTCGTACGCTGCACCTGTCGAAAACAAACGTGGTCACTAGACGTCACGTGTCGACGGAGGTGTTGGGGACGCTAACAAGTGCTGAATGATCGTCCAGGTGCGTTTTACAGGTGCGACTCTCGTCACGAGGACGGCTTTCTTTGCCGTCTCATATCGGCTGTCGATTGTCGCCCGCCATAAAGAGGTGACGATGGGCGTCATTCACGTTTGATTCCGACCCGTACAATTGGCGTGGCTTTGTGCACGCGGTATTAGCGGACCAAGTACCCGCAGCTGCGGGTCGGTTACGTGGACTCCCGGTGTGTGAGGCGCGGTATGCGAATATCACAGCAGCACCTGCGAAGGCGGATGAGCCGTGCTGCGCAGGTGTTTCTGTGTGCGTGCGTGCGTGCGTGCGTGCGTGCGTGCGTGCGTGCGCTGCGTAAGTACATGTGTGCGTTCGTACGACCTGCAGTTTTCACGGCGAGTGCTCCATCGAGTGCCTCTCGCGGAAGAGATGTTTGGCTATTTCCTCTATTTGTTGGTTATTTATTACTGACTAAAAACTGGCCTTCAAAGAACACTTTTACAAGATCGGCATTGTTATTACTTTATTAACGACATATGATGGTTGTATTTTTTTCATAATAATAATAATTAGGTAACTTCTATTGCGCCTAATTTTTTAGAAACAAAGCCCAGAGGCGCATCAATACAAAAAGGTTAATCAATCTCAGAGCCAATAAACAAATCCAGTTGTCATCAGATTGATTGATACGGCAGAGAGCTATGGTGGATAGGCAAGGTTGTAAAGGCATGTTTTTAAATGACGGTGGAATTTAGCAATATTTTCAACTGATTTAACACTAGAAGGAAGCATATTCCAAAGAGGTGGTGCACCTACAGCAAAAGCCCTAATCCCAATAAGCCTACTAGTATTGACTTTAGGGACAATATTGTAAATCAGAACTAGACGATCGAAGCTGAACAGGTAAGCAAAGAGTGTAAATACGATGGCTGTTTACAGGAAGGTGTCTGGTAAGTAATGATACAGATCTTAACGATGATATAGGGTTCCAGAGGAGGCAGGGACAGAGACAGAGACAGAGACAGAGACAGAGACAGAGACAGAGACAGAGACAGAGACAGAGACAGAGACAGAGACAGAGACAGAGACAGAGACAGAGACAGAGACAGAGACAGAGACAGAGACAGAGACAGAGACAGAGAAGAGGACGGAGAAGAGACAGAGACGATGAGAAGAGACAGAGGACAGAGACAGAGACAGAGACAGAGACAGAGACAGAGACAGAGACAGAGACAGAGACAGAGAGAGACAGAGACAGAGACAGAGACAGAGACAGAGAGACAGAGACAGAGACAGAGACAGAGACAGAGACAGAGACAGAGACAGAGACAGAGACAGAGACAGAGACAGAGACAGAGACAGAGACAGAGACAGAGACAGAGACAGAGACAGAGACAGAGACAGAGACAGAGACAGAGACAGAGACAGAGACAGAGACAGAGACAGAGACAGAGACAGAGAAAGACAGAGACAGAGACAGAGACAGAGACAGAGACAGAGACAGACAGAGACAGAGACAGAGAGACAGAGACAGAGACAGAGACAGAGACAGAGACAGAGACAGAGACAGAGACAGAGACAGAGACAGAGACAGAGACAGAGACAGAGACAGAGACAGAGACAGAGACAGAGACAGAGACAGAGACAGAGACAGAGACAGAGACAGAGACAGAGACAGAGACAGAGACAGAGACAGAGACAGAGACAGAGACAGAGACAGAGACAGAGACAGAGACAGAGACAGAGACAGAGACAGAGACAGAGACAGAGACAGAGACAGAGACAGTGCAGATCATTTAGAAGCGGCATAGAATGAGTAAAACGCGGAGACCTAGTCACAACCCTCTACATCACACAAGTGTTTGCATTTGTACAGCCAAACTTCTGCAATCCCTCGACACCGGATTTCTTCCAGATATTTTGGCTGGCCTGTTATTATTTGTCGTTTACACCCCACTAAAATGCTTATTTGTGGCTATTGTGGGGGTCTTATAGTGCGCCTAAATACTTTACTACTTTTAGAAAATGTATGTCCTATCCATATCCAGTTTCCAATTTCTGTTTTGATGCTTACTTCGGTGAGCACTATATTTTTCACGTTCTTGTTGAATATTCGAATGTAGTTTCTTGTTTAAAGTGGTGGCGAATTCCGCAGTGTCTTTGAGGTGGTGAATGTATGTTCTGATCTTTCCGATCCTACATTTGACATATTAATCTGCTCCAGATCGCTTCAATTTATTGTATTCAGGTGTTATATTACAATGTTTCTTGTCAACTGAATCTGGATCACCAATCTTATTTCTGGCATTTAATTGTGTAACTGAAAACATATTCCGTTCTTAATGTAATGTTTAAATGTCAATAAACTCGCTTGAATCTTAGTATCTTAGAATCTTTGCACCTCTGAATCTTTTAATCTTGGAATTTTTAATCCAGCGAAAAAGAAAATAATTAGTGTTAAAGGTTTTATTTATAACTCAGAATAAATCTGACATACGGATTTGACGCATAATTGTTATCGAAGTATTGATGTAATAGGATATTTAGTTATAATTACATTTTAGTCACAGGCCTATCATTTGTTTTTAGTGTGGTTTAAATTTGAAAAGACACAAAGGACAAAGCCGGGTAATTCGGCTGATATGTCTGTAGCAATAAAAACGACCGGGTGTGTTTCTGTCTGCATTTAGACAATAATATTTCAGTATTTCGGAACTACTTCCATCCGTGTCTCGTCGTAAGCTTTTTGTTTTCACTTCATTTCAGAAGATCACTGTTAAGAATCGATTCTTAACAGTGATCGGTCATATGAGCGCATGAGAATGTCAATGAAACAGTTCTCAGTAGGGTAGCTGAGGAAATGTTGAAACATGAAATCACATGGAAATGTATGTTGACAGTGATACCAGTAGCAAAGAGCATACAAAGAGTTGTATCCACTTGGATTGAACATTCATAGTTGCTCTTGTATCCATAGAAACGGTGAGTAATATGTATTCGCTATAGAGTGCCTCTTGATTATGTCATTTGTTGGGATTACTGTCTAACCAGTCAGAAATCCGGCTTACGTTTGTTCACATGTTGGCTTTGCCGTACGTTGAGTAACTCCTGTGAGTGTTAACAAAACAATAATTAGCAAACAAAACAGATAAATTGCACGGAGCTTGTAGAACATTGTGAATTGCGTCAAGTCGACTCAACTCTAGATCGACAACGACGCCGTGGCTGTTAATGGCAAGTCGAGTCGACTGTTTGTGTGTTCAGCGTTGATCAAATGGAACGCTAACAACAATTGTTTCAGTCACAATAAAAACACTGGTCTGATTCGTCACTTGGCTGCCACTGCAATGTCGGTTACGCGACTCAGTTGACAAACGGTGGAAATGTCGTCAGTTGGCAGTTGAATGGATAGAGCGGCTGTCTGATTTGGTCTTTATTGATGAACGCTGTCGGCGCGTCTGTCAGACTCGTCAAAGCTGAGGCGCGCGTCAATTGTCGTCTGCTGCCAGCCGTCTTTGTTTCCGGTGACGCAAAAGCGCGCGCGCGATATTTCGACGCGTGTTTAATGCGTTATGCATGTAGTGTTTATGAAATACCGCGTGATCAGTAGACGTGATCGTAGAGAGCTTCCGCGCTCACACAACAAATCTTTGCCGTACTGTCGTCGGTTTGCCTGGCTGGAATGTTTTTGTGGTGCCAACGACAGGGTAGGTATGGCGCTGCATCGCTGTCTGTTTTCTCAGAAAACTTCCACTGTCGTTTGGTGACACTCCCAGTTTTCGAGAGTTTTCTTTTTCAAATGTGAAATATCCATAAATCTTCTGACAAAGTCCTCTTTGTGCGCACGTGTTTGTGTGTTCGCCGTAACAGCTGTATGCATTGTTCTGCGTGTTTTCGTTTATGTTACATTGTTTGCAATCATTTGATTATCAGTTGGAATCGTAAGATTTGTATAAAGTTTCAGAAAAATGCAGCGTCCGGTGGGGTTGAACCGGGAATACAGACTTTGTAAACACACAGGACGCAATTTGTTTTACTAAGACCAGAATAAAAAACGTCGTCGTTAAAACACTTCAAACGTGCCCCAGACTGTAAGTTGCAGACTGTACCCCGAGGCGTGGTTACGTTTAGAAAGGCACTTATGAAGCACTTAAGCGCTGATGTACCATTGATTGATGCGAGATATGATTACATGCGCGTGTCTATTGGTATAGTATCCACGCGTTGTGTAGTGTTTTTTCTCTTTCAGTGAACGTCTATCTTTTGGGTAACATACCTTGCGCATCGCCGCATGCGGACCGTAATATATTAACGAGTCACGTAGCTCAGGCGTTGTACCCGTGGGGCCTGAGGTGTGTGTGTGTATCGGGGGGCGGGGGGGGGTGAGCCAAACAATATTATATATTTTTTGTGGGAGCGGAGGTAGGATTAGTTCCACAATACGTAGGGAAGAAAACTGTATAACGTCTGCGAAAAATGGTCAATAGCTTCTCCCCATTCCCGTCCCCGTCCCCGTCCCCGTCCCCGTCCCCGTCCCCGTCCCCGTCCCCGTCCCCGTCCCCGTCCCCGTCCCCGTCCCCGTCCCCGTCCCCGTCCCCGTCCCCGTCCCCGTCCCGTCCCCGTCCCCGTCCCCGTCCCCCCGTCCCGTCCCCGTCCCGTCCCCGTCCCCGTCCCCGTCCCCGTCCCGTCCCCGTCCCCGTCCCCGTCCCCGTCCCCGTCCCCGTCCCCGTCCCCGTCCCCGTCCCCGTCCCCGTCCCCGTCCCCGTCCCCGTCCCCGTCCCCGTCCCCGTCCCCGTCCCCGTCCCGTCCTCCTGTCCCCGTCCCCGTCCCCGTCCCGTCCCCGTCCCCGTCCCCGTCCCCGTCCCCGTCCCGTCCCCGTCCCGTCCCCGTCCCCGTCTCCCGTCCCGTCCCGTCCCGTCCCGTCCGTCCCGTCCCGTCCCGTCCCGTCCCGTCCACGTCCACGTCCCGTCCACGTCCACGTCCACGTCCACGTCCACGTCCACGTCCACGTCCACGTCCACGTCCACGTCCACGTCCACGTCCACGTCCACGTCCACGTCCACGTCCACGTCCACGTCCACGTCCACGTCCACGTCCACGTCCACGTCCACGTCCACGTCCACGTCCACGTCCACGTCCACGTCCACGTCCACGTCCACGTCCACGTCCACGTCCACGTCCACGTCCACGCCCCGTTTTCGATGGCGTTATCTGAGACAGCGCGACAGCGAAGCAGTTCTAAGTTGTCGCCACCCCGATATTACTTTCGTTCAGATGTCATTGATTTGCATCGCTTTTGCGCAAAGAATATTATTATATGTCAATAGAAGTGCAAATCAATTTAAAGTTCTACTCCGTTAATCGATTATTGATAGGCACCTGGGTCATTAGTCGCTCCGATGGGTATATTCACATAGCGTAAACAGTCGTCATGGGCAGCCACGTAGCGGGGTGATCAGAATTCACCTGTCGGCGCGAGATTCTACTGATGCTTTGGTTTCACCTGTCAAGTGTTTGCACCGATCACCCCGCGGTTATTCGTTTTCAAGCAGTGTTCGTTTGAACAGGTCGGAGCTGTCAAAGTTCGTACACATGGTAGACCATTTTATTGACGCGCGTTGCTCGTTCACTCTTTTTCAGTGACAAGTTACGTCACTCCGCAGGTGTGGCGGGAATAAAGAAGCATCGTAGCTATCGGGTTATGACGTACCATAACCACTTGCTACATTGATTAATTATTAACAGTATATGTATGTAACGAAAACACACGCTCCTTGTTAACTGTCAAATGTTCAATGTTTGAATAACTTTATAAAACATTATTTGATATGTATGTATGTATGTATGTATGTATGTATGTATGTATGTATGTATGTATGTATGTATGTATGTATGTATGTATGTATGTATGTATGTATGTATGTATGTATGTATGTATATATACATATATTATATATATATATATATATATATATATTATGTATATATATATACATACATACATACATATATATATACATATATATATATATATATATATATATATATATATATATATATATAATAATACATACATACATACATACATATATATATATATATATATATATATATATATATATATATATATATATATATATATATATATATATATATATATATATATATATATATATAACAAACACTGGTCATCCGCCAAAGCGTTCATCCATCTGTGCACCAGACACGGAGTTCGACCCGGACCAAGAGGGCGTGACAGAGGGGTTGGTCAGCGGTGCGCGCGCGAGACGCGAGTTCTCGCTGTCACGCGCACCTCTCCGATTGGCCGCCAGGTGGCCGCCCACCCCGCCCGGCGAGAGCGAGTCGAGCGTCCGTCCGCCGTGCCCCACTACACTCCACGCACAGCCGCCCGGCTCAGTCGCCTTGATAACTTCATTGAGTAGTTTGACGCGGCGTTATTAACTCACGCCGCAGCGGCCCGGACCCATACTCGTAGGCGGCCACTGGCACTGCGGACAGACGGCACGGCTCGGCACGGCTCGAGTACGCTGAGTGACACTGGCGCGGATCTGCGAGTCGGCGAGAGAGCGACGGCCTGTAGGCACTCGGAGAGGACGGCAGGGCGGCAAAGCTGGCGTCGCCGCCATGCGCAGTCACGCCGACGGTCGGACGCTGTCGTTGTCCCTGGCCGTCGCGCTAGGGATCGTTGTCTTACAGCTGCTCGTACACAGGACGGACGCAGCCACGCCGGAGCTACTGCAGGTAGGCCGGGGCTGCTGGGGCCTTAGTTGTTGGTCATGATGATTTCTTTGTTGTAGATGGTGATGATTATGTTGTTGTTGCTGGTGATGGTATTAATTATGATGAGTGTTTGTGTTGTTGTCGTCGTCGGTGTCATTGTTTTTGTCGTCGTCGTCGTCGTAGTCTTCATAGTCGTCATCGTCGTCGTCGCCGTCATAGTCGTCATCGTCGTCGTAGTCATATTCGTCATCGTCGTCGTAGTCATAGACGTCCTTGTCGTGTTGTTGTAGTTGTCATTATCGGTGTTGTCGTCGTTCTTCTTCTTGTTGTTGTTGTGATTTCATTATCATCGCAGATATTAGTGTTACTGATGGTCAATATGACTTTCCAGCTTGCAAGAGTGAGTTAGTGCTGTGTTCACGAAGTCACCCTCTCTTCTCAACCCCCAACGCCCTGTCACTTCCCATCTTTTTGCCTGCCTTTCTGCCTGCCCGCCCGCCCGCCCGCCCGCCCGCCCGCCCGCCCGCCCGCCGTCCGTCCGTCCGTCCGTCCGTCCGTCCGTCCGTCCGTCCGTCCGTCCGTCCGTCCGTCCGTCCGTCCGTCCGTCCGTCCGTCCGTCCGTCCGTCCGTCCGTCCGTCCGTCCGTCCGACCGACCGACCGACCGACCGACCGACCGACCGACCGACCGACCGACCGACCGACCGACCGACCGACCGATCGACTGTCTGGCTGTCTGGCTGTCTGTCTGTCTGTCTGTCTGGCTGTCTTGCTCTCTGGCTCTCTGGCTCTCTGTCTGTCTGGCTTCACTGTGTTTGTCTCTCCCTTCTACATGTCTCTCTTTTATGTCACTCTCTGCATCGATATCGCTTTTTAAAATATCTACATCTACGTCCTCACACTCCCCTTTCCCATCTCCTACTCATCGCCCTTCCCTCGAACCCCCCGTCTTCCCATTCTTCCACACTCTACCTTTCCCATCTCCTACTCATCGCCCTTCCCTCGAACCCCTCGCCAGTCACTCCCGTCCCAATCAAGCGAGGCGCGTGACAGGAGCAAGTGTACCGATGTGTAGTAGTGTGTACCGATGTGTTCAACACGGCTCCAGCCACCCACTAACGACCCAGACGGTCCTCACCCGACAATTCGGGGATGTTGTGTTCTTGCTGCTAACCTCAGCCGGTCTTCACCCGCCTTGGTCGGAGGCTGTGGTGCTAGGAATGCGCCGTGTTTACCTAAGCGTCAGTTGTCTGCTGCCCGGGGCAGACCACACGTCTTATGTAAAGGTTCCTCAGGGCCAATCGACCGGGGTGTTTATTCTGGCACGGACGTCGAGACGTCACGAAACGGGTGTGGAAGAGGGCTAACGGCAGGTGACGAGATATGGGGGAGTTTTCGGGGAAGGGAGACCGACGAAGTAGGGTGTGACTACAGGCGAGTGTGACCGCCCAACAGTCGGCCTCAGCCCGCGGAAGAATCACTTATGCTTATGACAACACGGAAAGGTGTGGTTGACAGAAGTATAAAAGGTGGAATGCACTCGTACTAATGTATGCAGACTGGAGAAAGACAACACGTAGCGCTGTGTCGGCGTGTCGGCGTGTCGGCGTGTCGGCGTGTCGGCGTGTCGGCGTGTCGGCGTGTCGGCGTGTCGGCGTGTCGGCGTGTCGGCGTGTCGGCGTGTCGGCGTGTCGGCGTGTCGGCGTGTCGGCGTGTCGGCGTGTCGGCGTGTCGGCGTGTCGGTGTGTCGGCGTGTCGGCGTGTCGGTGTGTCGGTGTGTCGGTGTGTCGGTGTCTAAAGTACACAGTCGGTCTTTGGATTCTGAGACACGCAGCGGTCTGTCAGGTCTTCACTCTATTAGAACTGTGCAGTCGCTGTCTGGTGTGAAGCTGAACAAGTTAGCTTGGCCTTTAGATGGATAATGCATTATATTATATTATATTTTGAATTTAAAATACGCAGCATAGACTGTAAGTAACCTGGTCTTGACATACAGACAATGTAATTACGTACGTAACAAGTATCTGGGAGTGACACTTGGTACGTACAAGATCTATGCTGTATATACAGTTGACAGGATGGATTGAAGTTTAACTTTGTAACGATTGTAGAATGAGAGAGGGAGAGAGGGGAGAGGAGAGAGAGAGAGAGAGAGAGAGAGAGAGAGAGAGAGAGAGAGACAGACAGACAGACAGACAGACAGACAGACAGATAGACAGACAGACAGACAGAAAGACAGAAAGACAGAAAGACAGAAAGACAGAAAGACAGAAAGACAGAAAGACAGAAAGACAGAAAGACAGAAAGACAGAAAGACAGAAAGACAGAAAGACAGAAAGACAGAAAGACAGAAAGACAGAAAGACAGAAAGACAGAAAGACAGAAAGACAGAAAGACAGAAAGACAGAAAGACAGAAAGACAGAAAGACAGAAAGACAGAAAGACAGAAAGACAGAAAGACAGAAAGACAGAAAGACAGAAAGACAGAAAGACAGACAGAGACAGAGACAGAGACAGAGACAGAGACAGAGACAGAGACAGAGACAGAGACAGAGACAGAGACAGAGACAGAGACAGAGACAGAGACAGAGACAGAGACAGAGACAGAGACAGAGACAAAACAGAGACAGAGACAGAGACAGAGACAGAGACAGAGACAGAGACAGAGACAGAGACAGAGACAGAGACAGAGACATGAGTTATGTGTTTACTTTATACACGCACGCACTATGTAACTTCTTGTGTAAGCTGGCCTTGAGTGATGCTGATAAATGGCCGCCAGGTATGACTGTGTGCAGAGGTACCGGATCTCATAATGTGGAACTGGTAGCGGGCCTTACAACGCTTGCAGTGGCAGCCTGTGCGTTCTTATAGTCCACGTCACAAAACGATATGTGGGAAATATCAATTTTTGTTCACCGGATGCTTGACTCATTATGTGCCATTAAAACAAAAATAATACGATTTTACTCACGAATAGGTGTCTTAGTCTCGTAGTAAGACTTGCTTTCTCACGACGTCTATAAATAATGTACGTGTAGGCCATATGAAGCATGTATATTTCCATATACTACAATATTGTGTGAACCTAATTTTATATCTTGGATAATTTGCAAGAACGTTTTGTTATCGAATTTACAAGTTTCGAAGATATATTTATACGATGTGTATTACACAACTGGATCGCATTGCCACAACGTGGGAATTGTCCGTTACAATTTATTATTCCATTGTTGTTTTCTTGCATGCTTATCATGGTATAAACCTACGCACTGGAACGCATCAACAATTGCCAAATAACCTCTGTTAGTTATATCGGGTTATATCTTCGTCCGATCTATTTACTGAACCAGATGCGTTGCGCGATTTCGGTTCATAACGCGCAATAAATACCTAACGGATAACTATTCGAGTAGTTATTACTACACCAGAATACTCGCGCACGTAAATAAATGGGCAGATAAATGTGTATATAATCGTTTCAATGTATCTATGTGTGTACCTCGTTCGCCGGTGTCATGAAGGTGGCAGGTCATTGACTCTAAACACGATATCATCTTACGCATTTATTTACCACTTCTTTATGTAACACCAGAAGCTGACACTAGGCTATTGTATTTGACGCGGGTCACGGACCACAACGTATTTTCGGTTGTAGGGCTGGGTACGACATCTGGACCCACGTCCATTATCGTCTTGGTCATAACTCGTAACTCACTTCCGCTCATTTTCGTATAATTTATTTATAACGTGCATAGGTCCTCCCAGTGGAAATTAGCGTTTTAAGATGCATTATTATTATCGTTATTATTACTATTATCGCGGTTCATGGTATTACAACGGTGCCGTACTGTCGAGTGTGTATGTTCGCCCACGCGATCACGTTGTCGGGTGCAGGCCAGCGGCGTTGCACGTCGCAGTCCTGACGCCGTCGGATGTGAACGGATCAGACGGAGTGACGTAATGTGGGTTATTTACGATGTGACGTAACTATAATGTGTATGGTGTGTGGTTGGGGCGCGTGTGTATGAAAACTTCGCGTACTGGTGTAATACTTGTGTACACACTACACGCACGCGTGTGTACACAATACTACATGTACTCGTACACCAGGAGTAAAGCTATTTACTATGGGGCCCAATTATTAATTTTAAGTCGCAGTATGATTCTGCCTGCGTGGTGTTAAAGGCCTACTTAGAATTACTAGGCCTGCTATATGTAAGATTAATAATATAAATTCCATATATGACATGTGGATCTGTGTGTGTACGTATGTGTGTATGTGTATGTATGCATTAATAACATGTAATGCATGGCTGTGTGTGTGTGTGTTGTGTGTGTGTGTGTGTGTGTGTGTGTGTGTGTGTGTGTGTGTGTGTGTTTGTGTGTTGTGTGTGTGTGTTTGCACACGCACGCACGCACCACACACACCACACACACACGCACACGCACACGACACACACACACGACACCACACGCACACCACACGACACACACCCCCAACGCACACACACACACACACACACACACACACACACACACACACACACACACACACACACACACACACACACACACACACACACACACACACACACACACACACACACACACACACACACACACACACACACACACACACACACACACACACACACACACACACACTACAGTGTGTGTGGTGACGGTCAATGTTTCACGGTCTTTGCGGTGCTGTCTCTGTCAGTCGGCGTCCACAGCGACGGTCTGTCACGCGCGGCGGGCGCCACGACCCCAGTCGTTGTGCAAGAACGAAAGGTCTATACTATGCCTGTATTGTCTGCCGTCTCACCGCGGGCCCCGTCACGCGTACATCCGGGGGCCCGTCACACGTACACGTGAGTCGAGATACTGTAACACCGCTATGTGGTTGCGATCAAACTCGAATCGGGTTCGGCCTATGTACCCTTGAGACGCTCTTACACAATAGAGCATCATCGCCCCATTAATGCTGGCATCGGGTACTCAATATGTCACACGTGGTTGGTGGGGTTGTGTCTACCTGGGACCGTACTTAGGGTACATTTGGCCACCTCAACCCCTTTTGTCGTACCCGGTATTCAGCTGAATACTGTTATGCGCCCAACCGAACTCATAGTGGAACCAGCGCCTGAATCCACATTTCAGTTTTGTCATGATTCTCTAACGTAAACATAATTATAATCAACATGAGATATATCATCAAAGCGTTATATCGATGATGTGATATCGATTGTTGGATTCCGGTAACGTGGCCAAAGTTGAGCCCTGGGCAGTGTTGGGCAACGTGTGTACAGTTTGAATGGCCGAGAGCGCACATGTTGGGGAACGTTGATGTTTGTTTTTGGTGTTCTATAATACATTTTAGAAGGTACGGTCTAAGCAGGCTTGTTCATTTGACAAATATATGATTCTCGTATACGGTTGCGATAGACTCCAAAATCGGCCTGCACAGGCAAAGAAGACGTTGCCTTAGTTCCAGAATCTGGCAGCGGAACGTATTAGCTTTGTCTCTCAACACTACACGCTCTGGCTATATTACTACAATATCGATACGTGTTAACACTTATGAGTTCGTGTGACCTGGCATTATTGTTCACGTCGTTTATCAACCCAACGTATCGTGCCCACGATACCTCTACCCAGGCACGAGACGACAACCGCGCACACGGAAGAATCCGGTTTTCGTGCGTGGAAATCTGTCGTTTCATTGCGATCACTCGGCATTCACACCACTGCCACTGGTGGTCTGAAGCACGCGCGCGTCCTGACATCCTCTCCACTGGCACGTGCAGACGTAGACAAACGACCGCCGGTAACACGAGTCCGCCGACTGTCAGCCGCTGAATAAACGTTGTTGCACGGGCGAGACCCGGTCGCTGCCCCAGACGTCGGCAAGGGCATAACTCTGCAGAACGCAACGGATCTGCGGGTAACCTTCATCGCGTCCGACGAGAAAAAAGCGAGAAAGTGTTTCCGCAGGTGGCTGACTGATGTACGCACCAGGACGGCCAGCGCCCCTGGTGAAAGCAGAACGAAGAAATGGCCATTCGATGACCCAGCCTCGGTGCATTTCGTGGGAACCGCCCGAACACGTGTTGATGGGCGGCACGGCACGGCACGGCACGGCACGGCACGGCACGGCACGGCACGGCACGGCACGGCACGGCACGGCACGGCACGGCACGGCACGGCACGGCACGGCACGGCACGGCACGGCACGGAACGGAACGGCACGGAACGGCACGGAACGGAACGGAACGGAACGGAACGGAACGGAACGGAACGGAACGGAACGGAACGGAACGGAACGGAACGGCTACTGCTGTAGCTACTGTACAGCTACTGCTATTTATTGGTGCAACTACAGCTACCTACAGCTACTATACAGCAATAGCTATAAATACGGTTATTGGTACAACTACGGCTATTGCTAGAGCTACTATACATCATTAGCTACATATTCAACTACAGTTATTGCTGCAGCTATGGCTACTGCTATAGCTACTCTACAGCAATAGCTACAGTTACAATTACAGTTATTTGTACAACTACGGTTACAGCTACAGCTGTTATACAGCAATAGGTACAGCTACATATACATTTATTGGTATAGCTGCGGCTACAGCTACTGCATAGCAACAGCAATAGCTACTGATATAGTTATAGGTGCAGGTACGGATATTGTTATAGCTACTGTCCAGCAATAGCTACATTTACAACTGCAGTAGTAGCAGTAGCAGTAACAGTAACAGTAACAGTAACAGTAACAGTAACAGTAACAGTAACAGTAACAGTAACAGTAACAGTAACGTGCCGAAGAACAGAAAGTTGTAGTAGCAGTAAAGTAACAGTACAATATCATTTACACGAAGTACAGTACAGTAACAGTAACAGTAACAGTAACAGTAACAGTAACAGTAACAGTAACAGTAACAGTAACAGTAACAGTAACAGTAACAGTAACAGTAACAGTAACAGTAACAATATCAGTGTAGTAACAGTAACAGTACAGTAACAGTAACAGTAACAGTAACAGTAACAGTAACAGTAACAGTAACAGTAACAGTAACAGTAACAGTAACAGTAACAGTAACAGTCAGTACAGTAACAGTAACAGTAACAGTAACAGAACAGTAACAGTAACAGTAACAGTAACAGTAACAGTAACAGTAACAGTAACAATATCAGTAGTAACAGTAACAGTAACAGTAACAGTAACAGTAACAGTAACAGTAACAGTAACAGTAACAGTAACAGTAACAGTAACAGTAACAGTTGCAGTAGCAGTAACAGTAACAGTAACAGTAACAGTACAGTAACAGTAACAGTAACAGTAACAGTAACAGTAACAGTAACAGTAACAGTAACAGTAACAGTAACAGTAACAGTAACAGTAACAGTAACAGTAACAGTAACAGTAACAGTAACAGTAGCAGTAACAGTAACAGTAACAGTAACAGTAACAGTAACAGTGCCGTAGCAGTAACAGTAACAGTTGCAGTAGCAGTAACAGTAACAGTAACAATATCAGTGAAGTAACAGTAACAGTAACAGTAACAGTAACAGTAACAGTAACAGTAACAGTAACAGTAACAGTAACAGTAACAGTAGACAGTAGCAGTAACAGTAACAGTAACAGTAACAGTAACAGTAGCAGAAACAATACCACATTCAGGAAGTGTCTGTAGCGTCACCAATGATCGACGGTTCTGTGCTACTTGTATGCATTCATTGATACCGGGGCTCGTCAACTGTGTCGGACGTAGAACGACGGAAGGGTCAAGGCGAGGGGTCAGGTGGCAAGGCTCAAGGTGAGAATGGGACAAAGGAGAGCCAAATTCACCCATTACCTTTCCAACGAAACTGTCGTAGCGCAACAGGTTATATAAAGAACAATGGCCACAGGAGCCCTTGGTTGGCAGTCTCCTACTGAAGTGCCACGGGGTGTGAACCCACTGACCTGTGCATGACCAGGGACCGGGCATGGGCCGGAGGGAAATAACCCGGGCCGCAATGACGGATTTTTGTTGACGATCGGATTTTCGACTAAGATTATCCGGGTAAAAATTAGTTGTCGAACCTTGAACAAGTTCCACCACTTGCTCCAGCCGCCCGAATGAGTACCTGGCTATGGACGGTGGTGAATGTTTGTATACGAATATTCTTCGTGCATTAATTGCAGCGTGGCTGGATGCTTCCCAGAGATTTCGAGATGGTGTTCGATTGAACAGGTCTGCAAAGTGTAAGCGCTTTGATCAGTCCCGAGAAACTGAACACTGCGCTATATAAGAACTTACCTTTACGTTACTTTTTTTGCCTACGGCTCGTCCATTTGTGGTCGCCGTTTGATCCATGCCGACGAAACATAGGCTGGGTTGGGCTCGCCTGGTTAGTCTCTTTTGTTGTGTCCAGAATAGGCGTATAGTCTCGGCGAGAGGGCAACAACGACTGTGACCGCATTTTCACACTTTGTTTACTCCAGTTTTATTAGCGAGGCGTTGTAATCGCGTCGCCTACAACCAGTTCAATGTCAGTAGACCGCAGATCACGAACCAAACACTAAATACGTGTGACGTCGCGTCGTTGCCGAGTCGTCAACAAAGTTTCCAACCAGTTCCTGGACATTCCACGTGCGCCTTGCTGACATGTTATTAATAATACATACTGCAAAGAACTGCTTTTTCGAGTCTGCAATTGTGGTTGTATTAGACGAAATAGGGCGTGCAAGTCTCGCGCGCGAAAACGAGGCTGGGGCAGTTGGGGGCAGAAGGTCCATATACTCCATATTAACATATAGGAGTTTGTTTTGTTTTGGTCGTAATAATCGAACAGTCCCGAAATAGCGTATTTCAGTTATAATTTTGTTGTCCGAAGGATTATTACAAGCAGAAGCAGTGGAACATTTTGCCGGTGACAATGATCACGGAAATCATGAATTTTAATCGATTATTATGGTGGTTGCCATGGCAATAGCGACAAGTAGTTGTGTTTGGCGATCTTGACTAATAATGAAGAGTGCCAGTTTTCGCGCAGTACAACCTGTTTGGGCCAAACGTATACATGTGTTATGATTATGTGCATTTAGACAACTTGTCAGATATAAGTGCTTATCGAAACCACAACGCACAGCAATGTAAAACGCAAATCCCGTAAAAGACACATACAGCCTAGCATCGTGTCGATTATCTGCACTACGTAAATCGCTATGTTTCTATGATAGTGTGATAAACTCAATATTAAATCGGACATTTAAGATAAAAAACGTATAACACAAGATATTTATGATCTGATTTTCCTAGTATTCATCAGTCGGAAGCTACAACTGTCATCCATCGTTAGAACATTATTATTGTGTCCAGTCCCCAATTAGTCTCGCTTAGTCCCCAATAAGCTCCAGTCGCGCGGAGTCACGCCATGTATCGTGACCCACTTGCAGGCCCTATACCAATTGTTATGCCGTTTGAGAACATCTACAGAGCTGTACATTCTATATTGAGGTCCATCGCTCATGTACAATGTATATGACACGAGCAGCTGAGGTGTTGCGATATAGTGTTACGTAATAGCGAGGTATGTTGTCGAACACTTCGGCCTGACAGCCACAAGAGTGATCACCCGGCCCGCGGCGAAGCTATACACGTGGAAGTAGCAGTCATCTCGGAATGACGGGTCTGCAATAGACGAAACACCGTTCCATTAACTGACACGCTCGCTATACCGAGTTACCTACCAACGCGTCCGCCCGGTCAACCGAGTTTTGCTCCTTCGAAGGCCAAATACCGTACACGGGTAACACACGGAAGACGGCGTTAAGAAATGCCGTGACATATATTTTATTGCACCGTCACAGTCCGGCGTTAAGCGGTTGATACTTTGCGGTTTCCTTATCAGACGGCAATAATCGGGCACGGCGGCGATGGTAGAAGTGAGTTGGCGGCTGTGGCGGGGTTATCGTGTCGGTGTATCGTTGTATCTGTGTACATTTCCGCGAGGCTATGTGTGGTTATAGTGGTCAGTCACGCACATTGGACATCTGTCCGCGGTCACGCTCTGACAACTCTCTCGCCACAAGTACTTGTGTTTTCTGGGTATAATCGTCACTCGTGCGCAGTGAAATGTTTGATGGATAAATTAAGAAGTACCGTAGTTGTTTAGGGTAGACAATTACCGAAGCAGCTTAATGATGGGGTGTAACAACTGCTTGTCAACGCATCATTTAATGCGTGCGGCGTTCACCCGTGAGTATAATCTCAGTCATTTACCCGTCATCCCTGCGCCCACCATCCGTTCGCACGCATCACCACAGAGCCCACCATCCGTCCGCACGCATCATCACAGAGCCCACCATCCGTTCGCACGCATCACCACAGAGCCCACCATCCGTCCGCACGCATCACCACAGAGCCCACCATCCGTCCGCACGCATCACCACAGAGCCCACCATCCGTTCGCACGCATCATCACAGAGCCCACCATCCGTCCGCACGCGTCATCACAGAGCCCACCATCCGTCCGCACGCATCACCACAGAGCCCACCACCCGTTCGCACGCATCACCACAGAGCCCACCATCCGTTCGCACGCATCACAACAGAGCCCACCATCCGTCCGCACGCATCACCACAGAGCCCACCATCCGTTCGCACGCATCACCACAGAGCCCACCATCCGTTCGCACGCATCACCACAGAGCCCACCATCCGTCCGCACGCATCACCACAGAGCCCACCACCCGTCCGCACGCATCACCACAGAGCCCACCATCCGTCCGCACGCATCACCACAGAGCCCACCATCCGTTCGCACGCATCATCACAGAGCCCACCATCCGTTCGCACGCATCACCACAGAGCCCACCATCCGTCCGCACGCATCACCACAGAGCCCACCACCCGTCCGCACGCATACCACAGAGCCCACCACCGTTTCGCACGCATCACCACAGAGCCCACCATCCGTCCGCACGCATCACCACAGAGCCCACCATCCGTCCGCACGCATCACCACAGAGCCCACCATCCGTTGACGCATCACCACAGAGCCCACCACCCGTTCGCACGCATCACCACAGAGCCCACCATCCGTCCGCACGCATCATCACAGAGCCCACCACCCGTCCGCACGCATCACCACAGAGCCCACCATCCGTCCGCACGCATCACCACAGAGCCCACCATCCGTCCGCACGCATCACCACAGAGCCCACCATCCGTTCGCACGCATCACCACAGAGCCCACCACCCGTTCGCACGCATCACCACAGAGCCCACCATCCGTCCGCACGCATCATCACAGAGCCCACCACCCGTCCTCATGCATCATCACTGCACCCACCATCCGTCCTCATGCGTCATCACTGCACCCACCACCCGTCCTCATGCATCATCACTGCACCCACCACCCGTCCTCATGCATCATCACAGAGCCCACCACCCGTCCTCATGCATCATCACTGCACCCACCACCCGTCCTCATGCATCATCACTGCACCCAACATCCGTCCTCATGCAACATCAACGTGTGTGTGTGTGTGTGTGTGTGTGTGTGTGTGCGTGCGTGCGTGCGTGCGTGCGCGCGCGCGTGTGCGTGTGCGTGTGCGTGTGGGTCTTTGTTTGTATGTGTCTCTTTGTGTGTGTATGCGTGTGCGTATGTGTGTGTGTGTCTATGTATATATATATATATATATATATATATATATATATATATATATATATATATATGTGTGTGTGTGTGTGTGTGTGTGTGTGTGTGTGTGTGTGTGTGTGTGTGTGTGTGTATGTGTGTGTGTCTGTGTGTGTGTGCATGTGCGTGACCATGCGCTTTCGTGCGTGCGTGTGAGTGTGTATGCGTGAATCGTACGTGAATATGTGAGTACGTGCGTGCGTGTGTGCGTGCGATGTTTTCACAAACACATTTCTCAGTTTCCATTTGCTGACGGTCTTTCGTAGACCGTGCCTTCCTCGAGTACTTCATTACCAAGAAGTGACTTGTTAATAGACTGCCCCGGAGGTGCGGGGAATGGTAATGGCGAAATGACGTGTCGCATTGTTCAAGAAATGGCATGTCATCTTGGAAAAAAATAAGAATATAACTTATGGAAATCAATGTGTGGCACTAGACGCATTGGCGCGGCTTCTTTGCTGCAAGGCACAGATATATTAGAAGCATGCATATTATTTCAATGTTAAGAAGGTATTTGCTTCCAATTACGTTTGCACGTAAAAAACACACCCAGAATTATTATCTGTACATAAATGCTTATAAATACGCAGGTATTCCATTGCAATGACTGCGAGGTATAGATTCACAACATAATGTCGTGTGTCGTACATTTGTATTTGAATGACATACGGACTACGAGAATGTACTCAACAACGCAGGATGTCTGACCCTTATTTGCAGTTCATTATAAAATGTTATTATAAAATGACAAATGGTTTCTTACTTTATGTTGATGTCTAGCATGGACGAACCAAAAGTCGGTCGTTTGGAGGCAGGAAAACTTCTTCATATTGTACCTTATTGAGGCTCGCCAAAATCGTGAGATTCTCCGTAAACTTCCAATTACTTGCCTATGTAGGTTGCCTGAAAACCCACCTTGAGGCTATGAAAAAACATTTCCGTTGCCCCACCTCGCGACTTGGCAAAATCACATATTGATGGTCTCCAAAAAATCTCTAATTGCAGTTCCCCCTGAGGGACGCCAAAACTGGGGCACATTCAAACGTTCTAAGGGGCACACGCCCCATGCCCCTGGATCTCCCTGTACCTAAGGAAATATTGTTTCGTTTACATTGCTGGCAATCGTACCGGCAAACCACAACGTTAGACGTGTGAATCGTGTGACGTACTGAGACGTAATGCAGTCAGCAGCACATATTTCAGCGTATTGTCCATGTTTTTTTATAATACACATATTGTGCTCTTTTCCAGGACCAAGCCTTATCGTCTTTTACAAACTGTTACAACACCAGTTTCATCCCATTTTCATAAAGTTCCACAGCACTGACTTTGTTTCAATTGATGTCACAGAGACTGTGTGAGAATTAGTGTTCACCTTGTATATCGTATGTCTTAAGTACAGGCCGTGTGTACATGCAAGCCACGTGTGTACGTACATACCAGGTGGACACGTCGACTTGGTGTGTACGTACATACCAGGTGGACACGTCGACTTGGTGTGTACGTACATACCAGGTGGACACGTCGACTTGGTGTGTACGTACATACCAGGTGGACACGTCGACTTGGTGTGTACGTACATACCAAGTGGACATGTCGACTTGGTGTGTACGAAGGAGAAGTTTATGATATTATATAATATGTAGCACATACCACGTATGCATATAGGCCAGGTGTATATACAGGTCAGGCGTACACGAAGGCCAGGTATGCGTGCAGGCCTTATGTGCGTACATGCCAGATGTGTACATTCCAGGTGTGCGCATAGGTTAATGCTAACCTTAACATGTTTGATGATCGTTATCTGCGAACTCACTCTATGAGGCACTTACCCTCCCAGTTGAGATTAAAAGACTAACTCTACTAAAATTACCGAGTTGTTCTACAACAATCGCACACACTACTCTGACGCACGTTCGTTTGTAACTAGCAAAATTTTTCGTTTGCATCAAATTATATCCAAGTTTGTGCTAACATCTCCAGTTTGAGTTTGTTATAAAAAGCTGCTCGCTTAATGTTGGTTTGAAATGTTTTAATCGGCCACGATTCACTAAGCACTGTTATCTGTTAAGTGATGCGTGACAACCACACTTGTCCATCGGCAGAAAACATCGCGAAATGACGATATCATATCTCAGAAGTATCACGATGGAAAGTGATAAAACTATTGGTCTTTCATCTCTCGATACATTGATTAGACCGTCGCTAGCGCCATCTGCTTGAGTTGTGTCGTCGTATTCTTGCCCGTCGTGTGTGTGTGTGTGTGTGTGTGTGTGTGTGTGTGTGCGTGCGTGCGTGCGCGCGTGTGCGTGTGCGTGTGCGTGTGCGTGTGCGTGTGCGTGTGCGTGTGCGTGTGCGTGTGCGTGTGCGTGTGCGTGTGCGTGTGCGTGTGCGTGTGCGTGTGCGTGTGCGTGTGCGTGTGCGTGTGCGTG
>JAODUO010000015.1:520000-522500 GCA_025642075.2 Ridgeia piscesae | reverse complement strand
GAATGTCGCAATGCAAAATATCATAACTTAGACAGCCACGTTATTCCATGAACCCTCTTCAAATAAGTAAACAATATTGTTTATATGCCAACACAGGTTTGATCACGATTTGACGATTAAGCACACATGAAGGCACATTCGTCTATTTTCGTAAGCTGCGAATTTAACTAATTTCAAAGTGAGCAAATTCGCAGCATTTTGTATTATCGTTTGGGACAAAGTTTACTAATCGATGTCGGTTAGTTGAAGCGTTTCCTGCCCGCTCCTTGTGTTTAGAGGATAACGTTTTTTAGCAAGATGTTTCCCCGCCCCCGCATCCACCACATGACGCAATCGGTCCACTTGGCCGTTGAACCTGTTCCACTTCATCGACGAACAGGTTCACGGACCGCACAGTGGGTCGTAACGACGTACTCCAGGCGAGGTGTTTGTGAGCCATCTATAACGACGTAGTACAAGCGAGGTGTTTGTGAGCCATCTATAACGACGTAGTACAAGCGAGGTGTTTGTGAACCATCTATAACGACGTAGTACAAGCGAGGTGTTTGTGAGCCATCTATAACGACGTAGTACAAGCGAGGTGTTTGTGAGCCATCTATAACGACGTAGTCCAGGCGAGGTGTTTGTGAGCCATCTATAACGACGTAGTACAAGCGAGGTGTTTGTGAACCATCTATAATGACGTAGTACAAGCGAGGTGTTTGTGAACCATCTATAATGACGTAGTACAAGCGAGGTGTTTGTGAACCATCTATAATGACGTAGTCCAGGCGAGGTGTTTGTGAGCCATCTATAACGACGTAGTACAAGCGATGTGTTTGTGAGCCATCTATAACGACGTAGTACAAGCGAGGTGTTTGTGAACCATCTATAACGACGTAGTACAAGCGAGGTGTTTGTGAACCATCTATAACGACGTAGTACAAGCGAGGTGTTTGTGAACCATCTATAACGACGTAGTACAAGCGAGGTGTTTGTGAGCCATCTATAACGACGTAGTACAAGCGAGGTGTTTGTGAACCATCTATAATGACGTAGTACAAGCGAGGTGTTTGTGAACCATCTATAATGACGTAGTACAAGCGAGGTGTTTGTGAACCATCTATAATGACGTAGTCCAGGCGAGGTGTTTGTGAGCCATCTATAACGACGTAGTACAAGCGATGTGTTTGTGAGCCATCTATAACGACGTAGTACAAGCGAGGTGTTTGTGAGCCATCTATAACGACGTAGTACAAGCGAGGTGTTTGTGAACCATCTATAACGACGTAGTACAAGCGAGGTGTTTGTGAACCATCTATAACGACGTAGTACAAGCGATGTGTTTGTGAGCCATCTATAACGACGTAGTACAAGCGAGGTGTTTGTGAACCATCTATAACGACGTAGTACAAGCGAGGTGTTTGTGAACCATCTATAACGACGTAGTACCAGCGAGGTGTTTGTGAACCATCTATAACGACGTAGTACCAGCGAGGTGTTTGTGAACCATCTATAACGACGTAGTACAAGCGAGGTGTTTGTGAACCATCTATAACGACGTAGTACAAGCGAGGTGTTTGTGAACCATCTATAATGACGTAGTACAAGCGAGGTGTTTGTGAACCATCTATAATGACGTAGTCCAGGCGAGGTGTTTGTGAGCCATCTATAACGACGTAGTACAAGCGATGTGTTTGTGAGCCATCTATAACGACGTAGTACAAGCGAGGTGTTTGTGAACCATCTATAACGACGTAGTACAAGCGAGGTGTTTGTGAACCATCTATAACGACGTAGTACCAGCGAGGTGTTTGTGAACCATCTATAACGACGTAGTACCAGCGAGGTGTTTGTGAACCATCTATAACGACGTAGTACAAGCGAGGTGTTTGTGAACCATCTATAATGACGTAGTACAAGCGAGGTGTTTGTGAACCATCTATAATGACGTAGTCCAGGCGAGGTGTTTGTGAGCCATCTATAATGACGTAGTCCAGGCGAGGTGTTTGTGAACCATCTATAATGACGTAGTCCAGGCGAGGTGTTTGTGAGCCATCTATAATGACGTAGTCCAGGCGAGGTGTTTGTGAACCATCTATAATGACGTAGTCCAGGCGAGGTGTTTGTGAACCATCTGTAATTACGTAGTCCAGGCGAGGTGTTTGTCAACCAGGCCTAATGTTTATTGTTTTACTATACTATACTTGTTTACATACATGTCTCAATGTGTTAGGAATATTTATATAAATGAATAACATATAATCATATAAAGTGATTCTTAACAGCAATATATATATATATATATATATATATATATATATATATATATATATATATATATATATATTGCGTTAAGAGTAACTATTTATATGATATATGTATTCATTTATATAAATATTCTATTAGACATATATATAATATAGTATAATAAATATTATATATTATAATTAATGATATATATATATATATATAATTAATTAACAAATACTTAATAAATATTATTATTTATTATTATAAC
>JAODUO010000015.1:497500-517500 GCA_025642075.2 Ridgeia piscesae | reverse complement strand
GCGGGGTGAACGTATTAGCAGTATCAGACCACATAGACATGCGCGGGGTGAACGTATTAGCAGTATCAGACCACATAGACATGCGCGGGGTGAAGGTATGAGCAGTATCGACCACATAGACATGCGCGGGGTGAACGTATTAGCAGTATCAGACCACATAGACATGCGCGGGGTGAACGTATTAGCAGTATCAGACCACATAGACATGCGCGGGGTGAACGTATTAGCAGTATCAGACCACATAGACAAGAGGCAGTACTTGGCGGCACGGCACGCCCAGCAATTGAGATAATAGTTGACTTAACCTGCCGTACTGTAATATGACCAGCAGCTGTAGCGGCGGTGTTCCCTCGCGGTGATGCCGGGTAGAGGTTCGCAGTGAGTCGACTCTCGCTGACGGAGTGAGGCTTCTCGGTCGTCATAGAAACCCGCGGTTCGCTCAGTGGAACGGTTTCGTGTTTAGCAGATGTTCATCCGAAAAACGCGTTAACCTCCCGCGGCATTCTGGGTATTCAAGAGATTCTCTCTTCAAACATGTTAGGTTGATGCCAGTCGGTTCATTGTAGGTTATGCAATATGCGTGATTTTGGCGAAATGAACAAAGCAAACATAATTTTTACTTTATCATAAAGACACGAACATAAAGACGAACATCGCAATATACACTTCGTATAGGTAATGCTTGCGTTATTTCGGCGGGTGAAAAAGTGTTTATACTCCGGTAACTTCGCAGTATATAATGTTTAGGACAACTCAAAGCTTCACCCCTACGTTAGACATGTTCTCTCGTTAAAAAAACACGGCTACTTCCGGTCAGTGTATTCAGCCGCGACTAAAGCACTGCGCGAACATGTCGCTAATACGGCCATCTGACGAGCTATGTCTCCTCTGTTTCAGAAACAGTTCCCGAGCACTCGTGAGTGTCAGATCGTGTGTCAGAACTCGCGCCTGAGGCCGGTGTGTGGCACAGACGGACAGACGCACGCGTCCAAATGTGAAATCCGCCGTCTGCGCAAGTGCGAGGACAAGAACGTGCGTCTGAAGCATCGTGGGAGGTGCAAGAGTAAGTGTCCAGATGAACGAGGTCTCGTAACTTTGTCTAGCGACATGTCCAGTCTTTGTCCACCCGTCTTCTGGACGGACAAGCGGACCATTTCACTAACAGTGTTAAGAGCTCCTAAACCCGATTTTGCTCCTTAGTTTATCTACAGCAATATTTCGTAATTATTTAGAATTACTTCTGTTATTTTTTTTTTTAAGAACACGCAGTTACTTGTAATTTTAGAGCACCGCGGCACTAAGTAATATTATTTCATAATTTGTGCTGTAGGCAATTTGTTTAACTTTGTTCTATGTATATTTTAGGGGTCAATAAACACTTCCGATTTCGATTCATTACAATCAATTTTGATCCTTTGATCGTATACTTGACAACTGTCACAAAGATGATGCGCCGGTGGAACATTGTCACTAGTGTGTCATGGAAATAGTGTCATCGGTAATACGGCAAAGGATAATTGCGGTTTTTAATCTAATTTAATTTAACAACGGATGTTGTTTAATGATGATTTTTAATGATGATTTTTTCTCAAGAGCTCCTTAACTGAGTGAAATGGTCTCCGTGACAATCACCACGAATCTTGTCGGTCACCAGGCCGGTGTAGAATAGTATGTTCCATAAATATGGTGGCATAATATGCAGCATACTTTCTAATGTATACGATGTTAAACTAAAGAGGTAACATATACCGGATGTTGTCAACATTGGATACTTTGACAAAATAGCAATAGCAGTCGCATGTAACGTATTTGAGACCACTGTACGGCGAACTAAAGCCATTTGTTTTGTGACGTGCGTTTCACAGATTTATTTAACAGAAACGCCTGCTCAAATTGTGGACGTTTTGACCTAATGCCTGCGATCATATCTTTGATCAGACTATGTAAATATGCGGGAAACGTTTGTAAAAAAAGATCGCTGCTTTCAATTAGCAATCATAATTTGGTTGCGATCAAGGAAAACATCTTTGGCTGCCAGCCTCATTCAACTGCTACAAGTCTGTGGTTAGCTTCGTCTGGAAACGAGTTTTGTGTCTGACCTTTCGTTGGTCGAAACATTAAAACAACACGTCACGTCACGTCGCGTTTACACGTAACAGACGACCTCGTTTTTATTCAGTTAAAACGAACACACATTACGTCAACATCCACATTTCAACGACATGTGGATTGTACAGAAAACGGGAAACAGGAAAAGTGTATTTTCCTTAACAGCAATCCACAAAATGCATAATTATACCAATATTAAAATATATACAATATACAATCAGCGTTAGGATATTCAGACCTAAACATTATAGCTACGGTAGGAACCACTTATTGTACAATGAACTGCACAGTTTGCATAAGATATATGCAAACTGGGCAAAGCGCGATTTTACATAATTTGTTTTTCTATGTTAGCAGTTACAAATAGATACCACCAATTATCCGACCTTTCGCTAAGTTCAAATCAAAAGTAACATTCATTCGATGACCTCCCTCAAACCACACTCGCTGTTACACATTACACGGACCACATCTACTTGGCTAATTTGTCTCGTACACGTTAATTAGGGATAAATTATAAATCGGTAATAAATGATACATAACTCTCGCTAGCGCCAACAGATGCGTTATCTGCAAAATGCTCAATTACGCGTAGACAATAAACAACTTTTTACGATCGCCGGTTGGAATAATGAAATTATCGTGGTGTTATTGACTGATTTGTGTGACCCCGGCGTTGCCAGTTGGTTCGTTGGGTGTGTTTTCAAACGAGCGGACGCGAGGACGGCATCTGTTGGCTGTGGTCTGTGGTCGAGTGGGTGTCCGCCGTGATACAGGGCTAATAAACAGCTTGTATAGTCTTACTACCGTTGCCATTTACACGCGCTCTTACAGAGCAGAGCGGCCGCAGTCAAAGCACTGACATAACTCGCTAGAAATACCACCAGTCGGAAGTACGGTGTCTCGGCTTCGCGTCAGACGTAACACTGGCGAGGAAATCGCACGGAAACTTCGCACGTAGACCTGTCTATAAGAACACACGCCGTCAGTGATGTAACCCGTAACAAAACCTGACCCGCGAACATATAAATGATGCGACGTCTGCGCCAGCTAACAGCTGGTCCTTAGCAAATTGTTTGTTCACAAATGAACATGTATAGACAAAGCAGCGAAGTACAGATATCCTACAGCTTATCATCTTGATTAAATGTGTCGGCGTCACAAGCTGAAAGTTGCGTAGGCGGAGAGAACATGCGTCGTAACTATTTATACTGACGCTTTATCAAAGCATCAGTAATCTATACTAACTAAACAACGCTGGCATATCAACTTATGTGAGAAGTTTCTAGAGAATATGTGACTGTATATAATTATTGCATCGTACTTTTAAAGTTGATCCGATGTTTGGTTCGCTATACTAATGGCGTCTTGGTTTATTTTATTTTATTATACAAATTCTGTAATAGTTTCTAAATAAATCTCCCAATGAGTACGGATTGTGTATGTATTCACCGATGACGATGACAAGTGTTGGCGACAAGATAGATTTTCTTTCATTTTTGTTTCTACAACGTTTTCTCTGTGTATCCGATACAGTCTGGCTACTCTATGGATGTTTTATGCCGTATGCTACCCCAATGTTTCCTTTTCGATGCTCGTGAATTGTTTGTATACCAACCTTAGTAATGGACAATACAAATTAGTTTGTAAATATAATATATAACATTTGTTTGTAAAAACAACTATGCATAAGGCTTTAGTGTCCTTGCTATGCTTCAAGTACCAGCTCTACTACCCGTTATTCCTACCCGGCGCTGACACAATGAATGTTTTCTTCCGAGACCCAGTTTTATAGATAGGGACATAAGCCCGTGAATACACACCTCTCCGGGATTGCGCAAGCTTCCCGGCTGCGACGGAAGATGTATGGAAGGGTTCACCTTTTACCTATCCTCTTCAGGCCCGAGGCTCACAAGGCACTTGCCCTAGTAGGTTTTGGTGGCGTTGACCATCTGTTTGCATGTATACAGAGTCACAAAGTGTTCCACCTCACATATCTTTGTTCCTCTTACACAGGTTTCGCGAAGTTGTCTTTTGGGTGATGTGTCTTCTCTACATACATTAGGGCCTCCACGGTTCGGCAGCAGGCAGGTGCTGCTTCGTCCACCATGCTAAGTCAGCCTATTTCTTCTGTTTATCCTCATCGCTTCCGGTTTTTTGTTTTGTCAATTTGATGTCCGAGTTCTGCAGCACATTTAGTTATCAATGCTCTTGGTCGGATTTAAATCGGTGTTTTTTAAGTTAGCCAATTTCCTATTGGAGTGTTTACATTCCAACCTGCAATAAATTAAATGACGTTGTCTGCCCTCGAATGTCTGACTGCGCTTCATCCGGAATTGTCGTATTTGCGTACGTCAAACATCCTCATCCTCTGACGAAGTGTCGTCACAACACTGTTTGTAATTTCCGTTTCCGTCACACGAATAGAATTGAATGCGTTGTTGGTTTATCGCAGCAAGTTCACTGAACACCCCGACCGTTAGTCAAAGTATCGTTAGCCCACACTTGCAGACTACAATTTATGTTGGTTACTGATGACATCAAGTCATGTCATCGTTGCAGATATGCAAACAGTACCAAGGTTTTGTTTTAGTCACACGATACAACATTGTCCTTACTCGACCTAATTCTCTACACACGACTGGTGTTCCGAACAGATGGTTCCTTTAATGCAACCGACGATCTGTTGTCCCGTCATTTCGCCGTTAGCATGACTTAAGTGATAAGGGCAAATTGAGTAACACGGTACCGGGTCCAATGCAGGACTATGACACCAGTTATCATTCAGATAATCGACACGTTATTAACCATGTTAGCGTCAACTTAGATTCTGCGTTGGAACATTTGCTATTGAAACAAGAACGAGATTGCCATCCACACTAACGTGGTCCAGGTGACAAGTTGAAGTCATTGCCAAGTTGAAATCAGAAGCAAGTGTATTCTTTCGCATGGTTCTCTTGCACGTCATGTGTGAGTTGTAGAGTTGTAGCTCCTCTCCTGTAGGATTGTCTTGTTCTTGCTCTTGTGGCTCTTCAAAGCTCATACTCAAACGTTGTCCTGTGCACTGCTAGTAACCCAGCTCTTAATTCCTGGCCAAGTAAAAGCGCGACATAACTACTTCTTATGCCTTATAGCAATTACAGTAAGAGAGTTATTGCATAAAACCGCGCGACCCATCAACACGACTATGATTTACCAATCCATAACTGACTTCATAACACCGCTGGGAGTGGACGACCCCCTACACAACCGGGACAGCGTCATACCGCCAGTGGTAGGTCGTCATAAAGACAGAGTCTACGAGCCGGTGTTTGCTCAAACGGCCACCCACCCACCGAATGCCTCTGACACGCCGCCGCTGTGTCAACACCGCCCGCCCCGCTTCCAACACCTGGGTCCACACGCGCGTCGAGGGGGGTCTTTGATGGCGGCGCGCGTGCGCCTCTTTTACGTCCGCCGTCGGCGCTGTCGACAGGTGGACTCGCTCCCGTGTCTGGCTGCGCGCGCGCACGCACGTGCTCACGCACGCACGTACGCCGCGTGTGAGGCCGGCGGGCATACGCAAGGCGCACCTGTCAAAACACTTGTTTTATTTACGGCCAAACAAAGTGACAGCAATCGTTGACGCGGGTCGGCGTGGCCTGGGTCAGTCGGCGTCGTTTGTTAAGACGAGAGTCTATTATAAACACCGCTGTGCGACGACCGTCGAATGCAATGTTTGTCGACAAACGGTATTTGTCGACAGACAGCCGACGTGTTAGCTATGGCGACGCGTTCAAGCTGTCGGACACATTTGGTGCACGTATTAAGCTAGGATTCCGCGGATTCCACGTATGGAACATCTGTGCGTGTGACAAAACGGTTAATGTAGTCAGTAGTGGACACTGATAGGAGTAATGCCAATATGTGCCATACAAAACCGGATGGGTTCCCGGAAAAATCGAATTGTTCCTTGTAGCAATTGCAATCGTATCCTCCCTCCCAAGAATCGAGCAAAAAAGTCACAAATTGTGATTCCATTACATTAGGCATTCCTAATCATGCATACTGGTTTTGTATGTATTGAATCCGAACGTCACGTCTATGCATAACGCGTGTGTTGTCGTGGCCGATTATACGTACGTACTTGAACATGCCTGCACATGTGCGTCTATGTGCTTGCGTACGTGCGTGCGTATGTCTGCCTATACCGCGCGTACATACACACACGTAAGCGTCCACGCACCATTGCACACATAATCATGTAGGACCCGCGTACATTTACACGCGTGTATTGCACACATTCCGTGCGGTATGTTCTGTGCATAAGACACACGACATGAAACGAATGTCAGATCGCAATCCTCCACCCTCGGTCCGGCCGCGGTCACTCCCGTTGCGCCGTATGGACCGTGTCCGTCTCCGATTCTGTCCCCCGGCCAAACGGAATATCTCCGAACGAGAACACGATCGCGGCATTCTTTGTTGACCAAAGTTCGCCAATTAAACATGGTCATGATCTCATTCGATGTCCAACCGACTTACCAATGGGCCTGCTACCGTACGCCGGCTGCCCCGTCACTCTCGCGAAGTGACGATAATGGTTGGAAGGAGGAACATTTGAACTCGGATATGTAACTTGGAACTGTTAACAAGCGTGTAACGTATACTGGCTAATCAGCGTGGACATGTCCAATTTGTTGCGGTTGGCGTGTGAACTTTTTGCCCCGGTCATTGCTGAATGAAACGTACGCGCGTGAAAGGGTCGGCCAGAATCGTGCGAGGAGAAGTTGGCAGTCATGTTCGGCAAGGTTCTCAGCAGGGGATACATGGTCAACTGGTTTTAATTATCTGACCACTTTCGTTCATCTATTGCACGTCTTCTTTCTGAAACAATGTCGCTGCTTCAGTTTATCTGTCTCACCCCCTCAGTCTATAACCATGTCACCTCTTCCGTTCATCTATGTCAATTCTTCAATCCGTATCGTCACATCATCTCGTCCTGACATCTAGTTCAACTCCTCAGTCTATAACCATGTCACCTCTTCTGTTCATCAAACACATCTCCGTCTAAAACAATGACAGTTTTCCCATATCCTCCATATAAAACCATGTCACCTCTTCCGTTCACCTGTCACGTTACGTTATCTGTCTCACCTCCGTCAGTTTCCTACACTTCGATACAAAAATCTCTACCGATTACGATCCAATCCTCAGGATTGCTCAAAGCACTTTACACTTTACTTCCCTGGCAGACCTGTTCAATCAGACACCAAACTCCTCTCAACTTTAACATTTCAGCTATATAATATATATATTAATATATATACATATACATTGTATATATATACTATATAATATATATATATATATATATATATATATATATATATATATATATATATATATATATATATATATATTATATATATATATATATATATATATATATAATATATATAATATATATATCTATAGACAACGACGCCATGTTGTTTTTCTCTGATCCCGAGTGCGTTGTTGACATTCTACCGTGTCTGATCCCGGCATTCCGCGGGTCCTGCGTTGTCTCGGACACGGGGTGCGAGGTTGAAAGCTCTCGGTGGTTGTTTCCGGCGTTCTTCGGGTTCTGTCTTGTCTTTAGAGTGACACTCAGACGCTTATGTAACTGTGTTGACGGCGCTGCTGGCCGGCGACACGTGGTTGTTGTCCTGGTATTTATAAACCGCCGAATAACGCCAGTAAAACGACACTTCCGCCTGTTTACGGCTGCTCCAGACAACGATGTTTGTCATCCGTGAAGGACCATCCAGGTGCCGTCGACCGCGGGCGATGCGCTCCTGTCGTGCCGCGCGTGAACAACTCGACGACGGAATCTGGAGAATGCTTCGATGAAAACAACATTCTGGCAATGTTGGTGAAAGTCCGAGAACGATCAACAAGATTAGGCAATGCACGAACACATATTTAAAAAATCACGCCCTGCTCTCAAACCGCGATGACACGCGTCTTCGGCGTAAAACATTTGTAAAAATCGCAACTCAGATGACGCGGTATTTGGCGTCAGCGGACTGGCACCGGTGAACAAGATCAATTTGCCAAAAGAACAACGCACAACCATTCGGGCTGATGTCCAAGATTACGACACTGGTGTTATCTTGTTCTTGCGCGTACACGTGTTTTCTGTCATCGCTCGAGGTGCGCAGTGCGTCGTGGCTAATGGCCGAATGACGTCGCGCGCCAATCAGATGGTGTGGGTTACGCTGCTGCGGGCCTGTTGTCACTTCCGCCTAACGCGCTCCCTCCGTGAGAGGTTCGCAGGCAGTTCGCCAGCTTCGGCGACTGGCACGTTTGAACTGAAGCCGGCGGCCGAAACATAAGATGTGCTTCTGCGGAACGTTCTTTTGAAATCGGCATCCTCCAGTCGACGTAAGACGCGCTCAACCGACGAACTTCTTGCCGCTGCAAGGAGTCGAATCAGTCGGCGTTTGTCGTCGTGTAGCCGCCGTCAGACACCCGTCTGCGGTGGATGTCTGATTAAAACGGACGCCCGCAGTCAGACAGTCATGTTAATGACTCACAGACAGCAGAACTCGTCAGTCCAAAGGCGAGACTGTGAGAGATGTTAGTTATGTTCCCCGCAAGTCATATTGCGGATGGCAAATAACATACGACGCCAGCGATCGTTATTTCTATATTACAGCCTGTTCCAAAATGCCGTTCTTGTGCGAGAACGAGAAATCACAAACTTCTGTTGATGTCTTGTTTGTCGATATCGATATTTATAAAATAATGATATTGATTTGCAAGTGTTCAAAGGCGATGCCATCACAAAGGTCGACTGTCGGTAAATACACACTAAATATACCGTCGTTCGCTCGGAATATCGAGATTATTTAATTTGAATTTTGCTGAAATGCAATTGTCAGATTATATTTACTATTGAACACAGCCGCAGATGTCTTATTAAAAAATTGTTGCGCAAAGTTTCCTTTGGCCACAAATTGAAAAGAAAATAAATATCAGGGGTTTTGTAGTTCCCCCCCTTCCGATAAAGTTACTGTTGTTAATTCACCGTCCCCTTCTTTCGTTATACAGAAATTTATATGTTCGGAAAATTTGTTTTTAGAATTTTGGCCCCAAACATGGACATTCCGATTTACAACGCCGCTTGCCCCATTGGTTCCTTCGCCGAAGCCCTTGACATTCAGCTTTCCCAAAAGTTTTTCTGTTCACCACATTTATTGGCTTAAAACACGTTCTTGGTAACGCTATTTGTACCCGCCGCAAGCGAGCGTGTGTTCCTTTGAAGACTGAGAAAACGACAGGAGCATACAAAGAGTTTGTAATATCCCCCAATTTTAAAAATTTCACAAAGGTAGGTCGCTATTTATAAACCCGAGGTGTGTTTTATTTGATCTATTTAGTAAACGAAATGAAATTTATTGAAATTTGTTGGAAATTCAATTATAAGGGAAAATTTTAAAATTTGATATTTTCTGGATTCTACTTTATGCCTAAGGTTTACGATTTAATTCCTGGAAAAGATATTCACGCAAACACCATCTCGACTTCTCCGGGAAACCAAACTGCAATTAATGCGCGAATACTATTCTGCTTACATTTCCGCCACTGTCTAGAGCCAGAAGCTCCTTCACACAGCCGAGTGAATCGAAGCAGCGACACTGCGGGAAGGAACTTGCCCTGTCGAGACAGTTTGCGCACGCGCTACGTTCGTTTGCCGAAACAATCCTAACCTGTCGGCGCTAACGTAAAGAAAGTCTCTGAAAATAGACATCCTGTTGAACAATTTATAGCTTTCTGGGTATACTATTTCGGGTATAAGTTGCTGGGGTTAGAGTACCCTACGTAATTGGGCCCGCTCCCACTTAAAGGCATGCGCCGGCCGTGCCCGTGCGCACCGAGTCCGCGCATTTGAGAGGTACGGCATTTAATGCGCGTCTTACCGCCCGTTCTATTTCCGACATAAACATTAATATATTTATGTTTCATGAAATGTTTAATCTGATGATATCTGGTGAAGTTAATCAAGCTAATATATGAGTAATTTCATGAAAAAAAACATTTGTTATGTGAGTTTCCTATAATAAAACATAAACTGTTTTGCGCGTCAATTTCCGTTTTGTACCCTAAATAGACCCTGCAGAAACTTAAATTAGCTCTGACATTCGCACTTTTTAGGGTCAGTGGTAAACTTTATTTAAAACTATAAAACCAAACGCGGAAATATCATTAGCAGTAAGTTCATGTAATAAGTTATACTTCGTCCTACTTGGTATTTTTTGTTGTTTTATTTTAAGTAGTATTAGTAATACTAAATAATTCGATTTATACTGAGTAACATGACCTTTTAAGGCCATTTTGAGATAAAGTATATGTACAGCACGAACACTGTTTACTTATATTTGGTTATACTTACAATGATTACATACGTGTTATTTAAGCATTCGATGTGTGTTATTGTATAACGTATACTACATGGAACGAACTGCCACTGACGCTACATGATGTTCCGTCTTTGTTACTGTTTAAACGTCATCTAAAGACATATTTATCTAAAAGAATATAATTATGGTGGCAATTAGCCAGATCTACACATATGACATTGTAGCGACTATTACATTTTAAAATGATTTCTTTCTTTCTTATGAATTAATTTATTAATACGTTTTATTCAAATACATATTTTAAAATTTTTTTATAATCGTTTATATATATATATATATATATATATATATATATATATGATATATATATATATATATATATATATATATATATATATATATATATATATATATATATAAAACTGTGAGCGCACTGACGAGCATTTTTGGTTAGAGATCGCGCGATATAAGAACTACTATAGTTATAATTATTGCTCATGTGCTCGCCCGTGCTGCCCCTAGCGAGTGGACCGACGTCGAAGTGTTTCGACGAGCGCCGCCAGGCTCTGGAGCAGGCGCGTCAGTCGACACCCGACGTCTACATTCCCGTGTGCAAGCCGGACGGCAACTTCGCCGAGGTGCAGTGTCACATCGCCACCGGCTACTGCTGGTGTGTGGCCGACGACGGCAAACCCATCCCCGGCTCGTCCGTGCGCGGCATGCAGATCAAGTGTCGCAGTCGCAACGGTAGGTGGCGCCACCGTCTCGTCACGCGAGCGCCCCCTCGCGGGCGGAATGTTGCGTGTTTTTCGAAGCGCTGTTTTTCCGTTGCCGTAAATGAGCCCTTATGCGTAGAGAATCGGGTTGAGTGTTGCGTCCGAATATGTCCTTACATGGCGAAGTTTATCGGTCAAACTTGTAGACCTCGTTATGTAACGTTCGTAACGTGTTGTTACAGTTCATCTGAACCATTATTAAAAATATGTAACTTCGACAATGTTTTATGCGCATTCAGTATTAAACATATACCTCTCCAGTTGTTAATGCTTTATATAAATAAATAACGATAAAGCCTACTAACGTATTTTCTCATAATGTGTGCTGTGCGTATTTAATTCATAATGATGTGTTTATATTCAATTGAAAACTAGCTATTGTATTGCATAGGTACGTAGATTATATACAACGTATCTGCTTAAGGTAAAACAAACATGTTATAAAAATAAGTAATTGTCTGCGTTGGTTTCACTATCACATGTGTTGTTAATCGTTTAATAGCAAATAACCGTTTCATTAACGTTGACAAATACTTTATGTTCGCTGTTCACACTAGACCATTAAATCACAGGTTGACGAGATAGTCGATATGTCCGGCCTTGTGAGAGTTTGTAGAAGATACAAAGAATAAATAGCATATGTTGTTCAACAGGACAAAAACATAGACGAGGCGCTGGCGCACGCAAAACCAAGAAGAGGAAACGTGGTAAGGATCCACCACATAACCAATCACAACAGGACAACACAACCAAACACAACAGGACAACACAACCAAAAAAAAAAAAAAAAAAAAAAAAAAACCCCCCCCCCCCCCCCAACAGGACAAACAACAAACACAACAGGACAACACAACCAATCACAACAGGACAACACAACCAAACACAACAGGACAACACAACCAATCACAACAGGACAACACAACCAAACACAACAGGACAAACAACAAACACAACAGGACAACACAACCAAACACAACAGGACAACACAACCAAACACAACAGGACAACACAACCAAACACAACAGGACAACACAACCAAACACAACAGGACAACACAACCAAACACAACAGGACGACACAACCAAACACAACAGGACAACACAACCAAACACAACAGGACAACACAACCAAACACAACAGGACAACACAACCAAACACAACAGGACGACACAACCAAACACAACAGGACAACACAACCAAACACAACAGGACAAAACCAAACACAACAGGACAACACAACCAAACACAACAGGACAGACACAACCAAACACAACAGGACGACACAACCAAACACAACAGGACAACACAACCAAACACAACAGGACAACACAACCAAACACAACAGGACACACAACCAAACACAACAGGACAACACAACCAAACACAACAGGACAACACAACCAAACACAACAGGACAACACAACCAAACACAACAGGACAACACAACCAAACACAACAGGACAACACAACCAAACACAACAGGACGACACAACCAAACACAACAGGACAACACAACCAAACACAACAGGACGACACAACCAAACACAACAGGACAACACAACCAAACACAACAGGACGACACAACCAAACACAACAGGACAACACAACCAAACACAACAGGACAACACAACCAAACACAACAGGACGACACAACCAAACACAACAGGACGACACAACCAAACACAACAGGACAACACAACCAAACACAACAGGACAACACAACCAAACACAACAGGACGACACAACCAAACACAACAGGACAACACAACCAATCACAACAGGACAGCACAACCAAACACAACAGGACAACACAACCAAACACAACAGGACAACACAACCAAAGCAAACGGGATAACACACAATATCAATTACGTATTTCAACCAGACGGAGCTCTTGTTGTATCCAAGAGAGAGCCTACCTTTAATGTGGGATAAGACATGCGATTTCTAGTGATGAATAATGATTTCCTTTTGCGCATTACAAGTTTATTTGTTTAAAAAAAGAAGATGCATTTTATCGATGCACATGTGACCAGATATGAATATGAAAACAGGTGAACAGATCTCGGCACACCGGTGGAGATGCAGATATAATCCTCAAAAGTTAACGTTCAAATATAGATGTTGGAAAAACATATCTTATTGCAAAAAGCAAGCATACTATCGCCGAATGGAACATTACAACCGTGCCACCCGCCTGAACTATGTAGCTAAGGACGTATCATTTTTGGTTAATAATTTTTGTTTCTTCTAGAGAGGAAGCAATGCGGTCAAACGGACAAGGCGACGTTCAATAACAACCTCATCAAGTTGTTCTCCCAGGAATACGCCCGGATTCCGAAGCCGACGCCGCCACAGCATCCAGGTGCACCGAAGGGTGAGTACCACGCCTATGCAGACACATGCATCGCAAGTGATTCCGATCAGACAGAGTCTTGCACCTGTCATAATGCGATACGTAGACTTCTGACGGTTTAATTATTCCTGACAGTTGCGATGCTATTATCAGATGAAACGACTTAACCAAAGAAACCAACAAACAGAACTATGGTCTTTTGACTTTGCCTCCACACCGCACGGGAACAGAGAGTGAATTAACTTTTTATTTCAGCGTCGACGGTTATTTCCGATTTCTCTATTGAAATAAAAAGTTAATCTAATATATATATATATATATATATATATATATATATATATATATGTATATATATATATATATATATATATATATATATATATATATGTATGTGACGGTTATTTCCGATTTCTCTATTGAAATAAAAAGTAAATTCACTCTCTGTTCCCGTGCGGTGTGGAGGCAATAACCTCAGACATCGTTAGGCGGGGTGGGTGCACGAAATGACTTACAACATCAAAAGACCATAGTTCTGTTTGAGTGAGTGAGTGAGTGAGTGAGTGAGTGAGTGAGTGAGTGAGTGAGTGAGTGAGTGAGTGAGTGAGTGAGTGAGTGAGTGAGTGAGTGAGTGAGTGAGTGAGTGAGTGAGTGAGTGAGTGAGTGAGTGAGGGTGAGTGAGTGAGTGAGTGATGTGAGTGAGTGAGTGAGTGGTAGTGAGTGAGTGAGTGAGTGAGTGAGTGGAGTGAGTGAGTGAGTGAGTGAGTGAGTGAGTGAGTGAGTGAGTGAGTGAGTGAGTGAGTGAGTGAGTGAGTGAGTGAGTGAGTGAGTGAGTGAGTGAGTGAGTGAGTGAGTGAGTGAGTGAGTGAGTGAGTGAGTGAGTGAGTGAGTGAGTGGGAGTGAGTGAGTGAGTGAGTGAGTGAGTGAGTGAGTGAGTGAGTGAGTGAGTGATGTGAGTGAGTGAGTGAGTGAGTGAGTGAGTGAGTGAGTGAGTGAGTGAGTGAGTGAGTGAGTGAGTGAGTGAGTGAGTGAGTGAGTGAGTGAGTGAGTGAGTGAGTGAGTGAGTGAGTGAGTGAGTGAGTGAGTGAGTGAGTGAGTGAGTGAGTGAGTGAGTGAGTGAGTGAGTGGTTGCATGTGATATATCCCTGGGCAACTGCATACAAATCTACCTTTGTATGTATCGTAGATTTTTATGCAGTTGCCCAGGGATATATCACATGCAACTTGGTACTTTCAATTCCCAATGGCCATTTCACTTATAAATTTACGATTATTAAAACTGTTTTGACAATGGTACTGGTAAAGGCTTGCATTGGAGAATATTACATTTTAAACGTTTAGACATCAGTAAGCCATGCTAATAATTTGTAAATCACGTAATCCAGGAACCGTTTCATTCTTGACATGTGGGTCCATACATCCACTGTCTGCCGCCTGCCTGTCAGTCTAGTTCTAGCTGTCTCCAGCACTCTTCACGGTTCTATTAACTCACTAGTCTGTACATATTGTGGCTACAACGTGGTAACATCTTATGAGGTCTCATTGAACTAGTCAGCCTTCTTCAGAACATTTACGCCAAGCCCACCTATGCTGAGTGTGGTCACTGCGATTCTCCGATTCATGCGGGATACACAGTCCCCAATGTTGAGAGCGATGTTTTAATACCAAATATTCCATGCCTGCCGTGGCCGGGTATTGGAGCCGGGCGGCCGGCGTGCCAGGCGGATGTGTTAACCACCACACTGTCTCGCCTCTCTCGTAGACCTGCCTGTCACGTCGGGGTCAGACGAGCTGCTGGACACGCCGGAGAAAAGGGTCATCGAGTGGAAGTTCTCTCAGCTCGACGTCGACAACAACAACGTGTTGACTCGGGCCGAGATCAGATCACTCCGCCGCATGCTCAAGAAAATAGTGCGACCGAAAACGTGCGCCAAGAAGTTCCACAAGTACTGCGACCTTGACGACGACCGTAAGATACAGCGTAGTGAGTGGTCGGTATGTCTCGGCGTAGACATCAACAGTAAGTAGTTCACGGCGAGTCATGGCACTTCGTGGCTCTCTGTCTATCTGTCTGTGTGTGTCCGCCGTCGGTCGGTCGGTCGGTCGGTCGGTCGGTCGGTCGGTCGGTCGGTCGGTCGGTCGGTCGGTCGGTCGGTCGTTCGGTCGGTCGGTCGGTCGGTCGGTCGGTCGGTCGGTCGGTCGGTCGGTCGGTCGGTCGGTCGGTCGGTCGGTCGGTCGGTCGGTCGGTCGGTCGGTCGTCCGTCGGTCCGTCCGTCCGTCCGTCCGTCCGTCCGTCCGTCCGTCCGTCCGTCCGTCCGTCCGTCCGTCCGTCCGTCGTCCGTCCGTCCGTCCGTCCGTCCGTCCGTCCGTCCGTCCGTCCGTCCGTCCGTCCGTCCGTCCGTCCGTCCGTCCGTCCGTCCGTCCGTCGTCGTCCGTCCGTCCGTCCGTCCGTCCGTCCGTCCGTCCGTCCGTCCGTCCGTCCGTCCGTCCGTCCGTCCGTCCGTCCGTCCGTCCGTCCGTCCGTCCGTCCGTCCGTCCGTCCGTCCGTCCGTCCGTCCGTCCGTCCGTCCGTCCGTCCGTCCGTCCGTCCGTCCGTCCGTCCGTCCGTCCGTCCGTCCGTCCGTCCGTCCGTCCGTCCGTTATTTTACACGTCAGCGTGTTATACTGATAAAACATAACGTAAACAGCGCGCGTACACGTGCAGGCATCGCTACAATTCACTGACACACAATTTTCAAAACACTGTCGGTCATGTTGAAATCGTCACACACTATAATAGAAGTCATGTAGCCAGTAACTAGCCACTACATTGTGAAATCCTATTTGACCTTCCCCTTCCCTAGATTTAGTTCCCAAAGGAATACTGTCCTCATTGCTATTTATCTACATAGATAGTTTTAGTAAATTAGTACCCTTTTAAAATTTTCTTTTTAATTAACAAGACAAAACGAAACGAAACAATATATTAGTGCGCATGCGTCGCCGTGCGCAAAACAGGTAGGCTCTAGTGATACATTATCTTTTTCCGGGTTTTCGTTGCAAAGTTCACATTTTCTAATTAACCGACCGAGAATAAGCGCATTTATTTAACACAACTTACCTGTGTACGTTATCGGTAATAATACGCATTCCTGCGCACGCATGAGCAGTAAGTAATGATTGTTATATGTCAATATACTTGCACATTCACGAGTTAGAACTGGACGACGACATCCGGTCCATCTGCGCTCTTGAATTGCGCAGTGGGGCCAGCTGCAGCGCCGTCTTGCGGACGTGTGTATGTACTATTTCTATGTATATGTGCGAGACGCGACGCAACACGACGCGCGCCATTCGGGTGTTTCACGCTCTGATGCTCTGCATGTTGTAATTTACAGTCTCTTTTCGACTGTTTTTATCGCTGAATTCAGATGACCAGATGGCTACGTCCAGCACCGGGTCAGAGGGTCGCGGAGGTATACCAGCTCCTAGTTCTGATGACACTTCTGCGCAATCGTTCTTAGCTCTCATTGGTCGCAGTAGGTTGCTCACCGCTTTATTATCGTTTCCATTTAGTTTCGTATTTAGCATGCGAATAATATGACTCACGTTTGACGACACCTCGAGCGCGTCATTGTGGGAATATTAATTATTATTATCATATTTAGTAGGCAAACTGGTCAGTTCTGATTTTTATTCTTGCACGTTGACGTCAGCAGTGACGACGTCATTACGTCGGTATCTTTGCGCCGATTTGTAACCGATTACAACCCATGAAACGTGAGGCAAATATCT
This sequence comes from Ridgeia piscesae, assembly GCA_025642075.2. Lineage (NCBI taxonomy): Eukaryota > Metazoa > Annelida > Polychaeta > Sabellida > Siboglinidae > Ridgeia > Ridgeia piscesae. The sequence continues at coordinate 500,101 of JAODUO010000015.1, read as the reverse complement.
CAAGGTGTCGACAAACTGCTTAGATATTGTTGAAATGATAACATGTAAATACGATACATTATCAGTGTTGACATGACACGTGTAAGTCGGAAGTAACGAATGTTTTCTTTCGTCTACGGGAATGCGCCGGCTCGGCTGAAACGTTAACGCAGAAACTGCAATTTCGTATGTAGCCATTCCCGTCGTCGTGGTTCCAATACCTGAAATTGTTTCTCTCGTAAAGTTCGTGGTTTACGTATCGCGTTGTTGTAAATGGAAACCGCTGCACTAATGACTGGCTTTGCCATAGAGAGTGACGTTACCGTGTGTTCATACCAAGTTGTCTTGATGTTAAACCAACACGAGTTACGCGGACGGGTCAGTGACGCCTTATACTTGGTAACGTCTTGGGGTGTTTGTGTCTGGCATTGGTACTAATGCCATTACTTACAAAGCTTCTTAGACATTTGGTCAGGCCTCCAGAACCTAATCCGATAGACAGATATTAAGTTCGGCAAAAAGTGTTTCACATTTCTGTGACACATACAACTAGGTCATCTCAAGTCCTATTTATTTAGCAATCCTTTCGTTGGTTTTGTCTACAAAGTACTCCTGCGCTGTCTTTCCAGTTTTCCTTACCTTTGTTTCGACGTTGACTCTGCAAATTCATTAATCACGTGATTTCACATTTCATGCGCCATACATCCTCACTAGGTGGCGCGCTGGTTCTTCATTTAGCACGAAGTGTGCAGCATAAATATAATATAGGAGATATTAGACACTGTATAACGTATAGGTGTACAATGCACGAATATAATTACTAAGTAAGTAACGACGTTTTTCTACGGTGTAAATAACAATAACAACGACCAATATATTATATTTACTTTAGGCCTAATATGATTCATCTTGTTTCTAAACTTCATAAACAGTTATGCTACTATTATAAAACACTATTAATTTTGTATTATTTACTAACACTGTAATCTGATTCATCTTATTTCTGAACGTCAAAAATATTAATTATAGTATTATAAAACGTTATGCTAGACAGTTTGGGGTAGATATGTTTAACGAGACTATTGTAAATGACAGCCGTTACCAACCGACGGTGAGCGAGTATTTAGAATGTTAGAAGGAACTGACGCGCCGTCTGGTGAGTATTCATGCACGCAGTCTTACGCAACATGTGCGTTACTTCGTTATACGTCAAGACGCTAAGTGTTCGCGCTCTGTTCACGTCAATACCAGTTGATGTTCAGCGGAAGGATTTGTTTAATGTGTGCCAGAGCTTCCGCCTGGAAGCTGTCACTGGTCCACCGTGATACTGACGTCGGCCGGGCATCCTGTGTCCATCGACTGGTGTTAGGATGGAAAGTAGGCGAGACCATTTAAGAAGTCAACGGCTTCCGTCCCTAAGGCTAAGGTCAAGTGGCGGGAAATGGAACGCCTTTTTATACGGGTTGTTTATAGCAGGCCTTCCTTGATGGAGGTGTGCGTTTCACTAAAACATACGATTTACGGGACATCGCCGATCAACAATGCATTAATGTTCTATTCCTAGCTGCCCTACGCGTGATTGGGTTGGACTGGTCACGTAACATTCGATGCAGGCGTAGGTTGGTGAAGTCACGGCATGTAGAGTCAGCCGAGTTGGCAAGATCAGATTTCATGATAAAATAGCGAATTATATTTTGTTTAACTTTCCTTAGATTCTTCGCAAGAGATGTATACGTAGGGCCTACTAGGTGTGATTTTTTATATATTTGTTTTATAATTTGGCTCTCTCTCTCTCTCTCTCTCTCTTTTCTCTCTCTCTCTCTCTCTCTCTCTTCTCTCTCTCTCTCTCTCTCTCTCTCTCTCCTCTCCTCTCTCTCTCTCTCTCTCTCTCTCTCTCTCTCTCTCTCTTTTCTCTCTCTCTCTCTCTCTCTCTCTCTCTCTCTCCTCTCTCTCTCTCTCTCTCTCTTACAAACACTGTATTCTATTCAATATAAAGCGCTGCGAACAGCATTGAATATGACGCTCAACAAATTACATATTATTATTATTCCACCAATTCTTACCAGATGCGTGAGTGGAGAAACGGAAGCAAGTAGGAGACGTTTAACGCTTAGCTAGAGAGGAGTTGCTCCATAACCCCGCTTGGTTTGGTTTGTTCTTACTGACACTGACGCGTGTGTGGTTTCGCCCGTCCTGTCGACGTCGCCCCGACGTCGCCCCGACGTTGCCACGACGTCGGGGCGACGTCGACAGCCGCCCTTCGGCCGCCGTCTAACGGGTTCGCTTTGGTTTGCGTCTGCGCAGTCTTGGGTCGGTGTGACGTAACACGCTACATCGTTGCCTTCCGCTAGACGCGCGCGACGTCTGGCGGCGAGTGCGTGCCCTCAACGATGACTTGCCTAGGGCAGAGTTTAACAAGCTGGTTACTTACAGTTCCTCTTATGCTATGTTCACATTTGACATCGAATAGTATCAATGGTACTCTCAGTGTTAACGAAGATGTATTACTAAATACGGTACGCCGTTACTCTTGTTTTCATCTGAAGCGATCAGGTCGAAATCAAGGATTGTTGCTTTCCACATTGACAATAACACTAACGTAAATAATTGCAACAGACTGGT